>NDGM011178320.1:0-14317 GCA_002564305.1 Octomys mimax | reverse complement strand
TCAATTGTGAAACTGTCTCTTTGATATTTGTTTCTCAATACAATAAAAAAAAGAAAAAAAAAAGAAAAAGTAAACTAGCTCATACATGACTCTGAACAATACAAATAGATTGGCAAAAATAAAAAAAAATAAAAGGATCATTGTTTCTGTATTGGGTAATAAATTTTATACATTTGTTCAATTTTCTGCAGGAAGAAAAAAATTTGATGAACTTAGCTAGTTTGGAATATAAAGGTATAAATCCATGAGTTTATATTACAAACCCGTATCTTACTTTAACCATTAGATACCCCCATCCTCATTTTTTTCTGGTGCTGGAGCTGGAACCCAAGACCTCACACATGCTATGGAAGCTTTCTACTACCGAGCTAAATCCCCAAAATGTTCAAAATTGTGTTATTTATGCAGGACAGTGGTGGTGAACCTATGGCATGTGTAGCACAGCCGGCTGTTTGTTATCACTGAAAACTCCAAAAGGTGTGCCATCACTGAATAGGGTCTTCCTCAACTGAGCTCAAACATGTGATCCTCCTGCCTCAGCCTATGCAGTAGTTGGGATGACATGCATGGGTCACCATGGCTAGCTTGACCTTCAGAAAATCTTTTAAGGTCCTTCCCCCATTTTTAACAATCATGCAGTCACAACTATTTTTGGATACTTATTCTATAGTAGGATTATATTTAAACCCCACAGGGACCCTTTTGGGAAAGCACTGTTAGTTACATTATTAGTTTCTAATAATTATGTCATTAGAAAGCATTATTAGGGATAAAGGAGGACCTCTGAGGAGCTTTGGCATGGTCATATATCCTAAAGGGATAGAGCTTGCATGTGAACACAGGTGCATTTTGCTCCAAAGCTTGTGTCATTTCCACCACAACATTGAACCCCTCTTCCGTGACCCTGACATCACCACTCCAAGCAGCGTGGAAAAATCCAGAGGGTTTTTTTACTTAGATACAATCACATTAAAATAGCAAGTGCCTTTCCATCTTTGATCAAAAGACTACAGAAATTTAACGATGGAGAAAACTCAAGGGCTTGCAATGAAAGTTCACATGCCTTATGATGACCACATATGAGGTAAGTCATCATTAAACCTAGTTCTTGTTTTAATAAGATTATCATAAATGCTGGTGGTTAGAAGAACTGAACTAGAGAATTTAAACTATGGAATATGACTGGTAACAGCAAGACAAAATTATTGTAAAAAGAGATAATACAGAGAATTTGGAAGACATTAAAAAACTTTTTGGGTAACAGTCTCTTAAAAGTAGATCAATTCAGTTTTTATAGACCGCTACTAAATTTCATGTTACTCCTGAGATATGCTGATGACGTAAAATACACCATGGTACTATAGTAAGTTCCTGCCTTACAAACATTTCAGTTGCAAACTTTTACGGGTGTACTATGTAAGACTCACTTTGTTGGATTACCAACAAATCTGACTTCATGAACATTCTCCAGGAACAAAATTCATTCATAAATCAGGAAAAATATATATAGCATATGTATGTAAGATATAAAACATATTACAATATATAAATTATCATGAGAAATATGTGTAAAAAGGGAATAACTAGCACCTACATTTTTCATTTATTTCTTTTAAGGAGGAAAATAGAAATGTGGCTTCTTAACCTATAAAAGTGTCACTGGAATTTTATTATATAATTATCAGATGAAAATTAATTTAGCAGTTTTGAAAGGTATATCTATGTCAAATAAGACACTTTTTCCTCATCAGAATTATTTTTTAAAATTTTATTTCTTATTTATTTGATACAGGGTCTTGCTATGCAGTTCAGACTCACAGTGAGCCTCCTGTCTCTTCCCCAGTGCTGGGATTACAGGTGTGCAACACCACGCCTGGTTTCAGGGCCAATGTGGCATGTCCGGTGTTCTGGGATTGGCATGGCATGTGGTACCAGGGATTGAACTTGGGTCCTTGCATTTGGCAGGCAGATACTTAGACTGCCAAGCTGTCTCCCCAGCCCTTCTCATTAGATTTAAATATTTATGTTAGCAGAGAAAAGCAACAGAAAAAAATGGCATATTGCAATATATTTCTTCCCCTACCATTAACACATTCACACTGGCTTGAACCACCAGTGAAATATGCCTGACTGTCTCATGGAGTGGCTAGTATGACTGGTGAATGCTGCCTGCAATGAGATGTCTGAGTTATGGACCTGTCACAAGTGTGTTAAACATAATAACTAAAGAAGGAAAAGAGAAAATTTTGAGTTTTAACTAGGCTTTCAAGTATCTAACCACAATCATTACCATTATTACAGAGCCATTTACAGTACATTGTGAACAATCAAACCAGGCTCGGTGGTGAGCAAGACTCTTCTGTGGGGTTCACACTGGCCCTTAAGAGGGCTACTGAAATACCTAAAGAAAGGTTCCCACTTTACACAAACATCATCAAATATGGACTGGAAATACTTAGTATCTTTGTTGCAAGGGTATAAAGTGATCATTCAATTCAGTGATCATGAAAACTGAATTGGTTTGCATTTCCAGATGTCTGTTCATAAACTGAAGACATGATTTTGAGAATCTGGGAAGGAGTACTAAGATCTTATGGTATTTTTAGGATGAGTTTTTTGGGGTTAACTCTTCAATGTTACCACTTTGCAGTATCTATTGTAAGACAAAGCTTATACTTGATATGATTTCATATAATTCTTAACTACGTTAGTGTGATAGTCTCTTTAAAGGATAATTTTCTTAAGAAAAAATATTACCAATTATATATGTCTTAAAAATCATCCTCATTTAAAGTTATTTTAAGGTTCTTTTTCTTTTTTTTTTTTTCTGTACCAGGGATCGAACTCAGGCCCCTGTATACTTGCCAGGCAGGCCACTGAGTCATATCCCTAGTCCCTGAAGTTATTGTAAATTACAATATATTAACCAAGTTCCATAATATCAATAGAAAAGCTTGTCTGTATTTATTGTATTTTACTTATCCAATAGATCTTATAAAATTGAAAACAGACATTTGTTCAGGTATCTTGGAAGTATGCTTGTGAAAAGACAAGATAGATGTTTAATTCAATTTTGTTATTTAAGTGAAGAGAATCCATATGAATGCTTAATTGCATCTTTAAAATATCCATTTGGTGGTGGCACAATCATTGGAGTGAGAGAGAAGGAAGAGATTTTGGAGATCCGATCCAACTTTCTAATTTTACAGAAAGACACTGAGGCTCACAAAGTTGAACTACTCGTGCAAGGCCAGAAAGTCAGAAACTGGTGGGAATGTGCTTAGAACTCAGCCTTCTGCTTCCTATTCCAAATCAGTCTTCATTCAAATACACTACATGCCACAGCACATGCAACTGTGACATGCTGAATGCTTACTTAGGCTTCTAACTGTCCAGAAGAATGAAATGGGCTTCAGGGAGAATAAACGAAAACTGACTCCTTAGCAACAATCTAATGGACAGTTCTATGAAGGGTCACAGAGACTTTCAAAACTCAAGTGACTACTCTGAATGGCTGAATAATTTTAATTATTTCAGGTTGATTTATTTAATGTTCCCCAGAAACTGAGAAATGTTCAATTTGGGCTACTTTATGACATATTTCATGTTTAAACACTGAACTCAGAAATAGTTGTTGGCTCTGATCTTGAATAAATCTGAGGAAGGAACTCTAATAACTAAAGATTAAGAAAATGCATAACCAAAAAAAAAAGATTCAGTATATATCATGTACAGGTATAAATTCCCTAGGATGAATGTGATGATTAGGTATATCTAAATTAAACTAATAAGCTTAGCAAGAAAAATAAGTAAAAAGAGAAATCTAAACCAAAAAAAAGAGAAGGAAAATACACAACCTACTTAAAACACAAATATTGCAGTGGAAAAGTAGATATTGTGTATATGGTACCAAATAATACAATTATGAGAAAAATGCAACTACCTTTTTGTTTTCTGAAATTTATAAGTTGCATAATACTGTTGTGATTGGCTTAGAAGTACTTTCAATTAGATAAAAATGCTTTTATGTGTAGTTTCAGTGGAAAATTTTTTATTTCATTTAACTAATACTATATAAATGTACTATTTCTACTATTAAGTTATAGAGAACTATTTCTATTTAAGAAAAATCTGATTATTAGTCCTAGTCAATGTTACCTATAACATGAACTGGAGTCCGGTCTTAAAGTTAAGATTGGACACAAGTTCATCATAAGAGGTATTTGATGTGGAAGGATCCAAGGCATTTTCTTTAATAATAGAGATTAGAAAAATAAATATAAAAGCTAATATGGGGAAAAGTCAGAATTATAGTTGGACATTTAAATAATACCTCTTAGATATTATAGAACCTATTTTGAGCAGGGGTGGTAGGGATTGAGCCCAGGGCCTCACATGCTACTGAGTTATACCTGTTCCTCAATTTTTAAATATGATTTTCAAGTTACACATTGTGATCCAGTATTAGACTATAAATAAAAAAGGCTGTGGGATTTTTGATAGTGGCTGTCTATATATAACTGTTACTGTCAGGGTATTTTCATACAAGGGAATTCACATTATGGATTTTTAATCTGTTTTTTTGAAAACCAATACTTGGTTTTACATAAGTTCTTCCCCCTGTATATCTGAACATTCATCATTTTGGAAGAGGAATGAACAGTGGCTCAAACTGATAAAGTTCACACATCATTTTTATGTTTCTATTTCTTCACTGAGTACAAACGATATAAATTAAAAAGTATTTTCAACTCAATAAACATACATTTAAAGTGAATTACAGGGGCTGGGGAGATGGCTCAGTAGAATAAGCGCTTCCCTGGCAAAGCGCAAGGGCCTGAGTTCAATCCCCGGTTCCACACACACAAAAAATAAATAAATAAAAATAAAATGAATTACATTATGCATCTATTACATGAAAGGTATGAGATTACCTGAAATTATTACAGAATCTTGGAAAATCTGTGATGTTTTACCTAGATGATGTTCAATGGTCATTACACTGCACATTTTAGCAATTTTTAATTATACTTTAATGGTCAAAGCAAGTCAAAAAGAAACTGTTGCTCTTCCAACTGTTGATTAAAAACCTCAAAGCAAATATAGGCTACATTTAAAATTCTTTCAACTGTAAGAGATCCATCCCAAACTGGTTCGTTCACCGCACAAATTAAGAAGAACTTTAAAAAATGCAAAGTAACACATTTCCTTTTATTGACAACAAAGCCTACTCTTACCTGGGTGTGGGAAGGTGGTAAGCCTTTTCGGCCATACACTCCGATCAGTGCGTCCTTCTGAAGAGAGATATTGAATTTAAGAAACTGTGGCTGATCAATAAAGAGCTGTGATCTCCAGAAGATCCCGGGAGGAACCTCTTGAATTGCTCTTCGGCCAATATCAAGTTCTCCGGAATCTATGGTGTTATTTTCCTGTGTAAATCCACCTAATTTTCCTGAATATGAGAGATCCATTGATTAAAAAATAAAACATTAAATCAGGGTTTCTTCTCAAAATGTTATTTTCACTAGCTGCTCAGGCACTTCATCTTCTGAAAGATGAACTGCTTTCATATAAATTTCACTTTAAAAGCTTTTCAGTGAGGTGTTGTTTCACTAATCAGATTTAACACATTCTTTAAAATATTTAAGTCAAAATCCTCAACTTCTCCAAGGTATGTCTATTCCTGAAATAATAATAATAACAATAATAATAATAATAATTATTAATATTATTTTTGGTGGAACCAGGGATTGAACTCAGGCCCTTCGCTTGCCAGGGAAGTGCATATTCCACTGAGCCATCTCCCCGGCCCCCTGAAATTATTTTGCATCTAACATCTTTCTTGCTCATTTGAAACATTATCTAAAAAATTATGTCTTGTTCTTTCTTGAGAAAGATTAAGTCCTAACAGTTACTATAACCACATGACAACCACTACAAGGTGTAAATTAAGGCAGAATAGATTGTAGAGATTTCCAAACCAACCTTTATGCAAACAATAAATCCAATCAGTGTCCTGATTTATATAGTGCTCTCTAAACTTGATGCTAGATGAACAGAAAATCAGATGAGGACAGGAAAATATAGAAGGGTTCATAGGGACACTGTGAGGTAAAAGGAAGGAGGAGAAAGTTTAAATTCTCAGTTTTTTAATGCAGGCCACCACATTTTATCTTCTTTCGACTTTCATTTCACACTTGCTTGCTGCCTTAGTGAGCTCATCCTTCTTACTGAACTTAGTGCATCATCCTTCTCACTGAACTTCACTCTGTATGAATGAAAAGAATGAAAATCTCTCTGCTCCTCAAATTCTTACCTTTTACAGACTACCTCTCTTCCTGCACTGACCTGGTTCTAGAAAACAGCCCAAGATTCCTCAGTTTTGGTATAGTATCTCCCTCTTATGTCTTGGCCATGGTTATTCCATGGAAGTTAGTAATGAAAGAGGCTTTATAATTTGCCATAGTGGATATACAACTACTCTGGCTCTTATGCAGAAAGGATATGTATCAAATTCAAATGATCTAAAGTGATAAGAAAGTTAACTGTCTTTATATTAAACTTAACATAACACAAATGTCAACACAAACTTTTGAGGATTTAATCTCAAACTGGAGATTTGTAAATTATTTTATCCTAAAAAAAGAGGAGAGACTCTTATCTATGAAAAATTCTTAATTTAACACTGAGTTCATTTTTATTGAGTGTCTCCTAAGGCAGAGCACTGATGTGATAACACAAACATATAACCCAAGAGTAGTAACTCTGAGATTATTTAACCTAAATTGCTTTTGCCATAACTATCTTAACTAGATGGTTAGGGAAACAACACCTTGAAACTGTTATGTCAAATGAGGACCTAAAGCAATATATGATTGAGGGTCAGAGATCAACGGTGATATCATGGTAGGCTGCATTTTGAAGGGTAAGTACAAGAAGGTTTTTGAGTTGGGGTAAGAATCTTGATTTAAAAAAGTATAGAAATGGACATGTATTAGGGTAATGGTGAGAAGAGAAATCTATCTGGGTAGAAGAGAAGTCAGTTCACTGGATTTGAACCCTGGCTCTGTCATTTACTAACTGAGAGATCTAAAGGGAGACTTCATCTGTGACACAAAGTCTCATCTGGAAAACAAAGATGACAATGGGATCACTGGATTCTGAGCAGAAATGTCTGAGGTGTGATACAGAAAGTGCTCACTGCAGGGCTCAGTCCTCAGCATTAAATGAATGAAAGACACGAGGGAGCTGACCTGGGACTGATGAGAAAAGGTTGGATAGGGAAAATGTTACCAGTTTGCAGAGTGTCTGGACTACCAGGTTAAAGGACATGTTATTTATACTTCAATATCTGTCATTTTTTTTCAGGATTTTTTTTATGTTAAAGAGAAAAAAATAACAAAGCAATTTCAAAACAGGTTAGTAGGAGAGTTATAATAATTCATTCATATTGTCTTTGTAGTAGTTATTCAGGGTAAAAGATATAGGGCATGATATTTTGTTTAAATAATATTAGCACAAGATTTTCTTTTTAGTGAACCAAGAGAAACTAGCTGTGCAACCATCTTAATTACCTTGTGTATAAATATTTTTTCTTTCTCCCCATTTTCCTTTTCTCTTTCCCCTACCAGTTTTCTTTTTCTTTTGAATAGTTTCTTCACAGTTCACAATATCTATTGCACATTTTGAATCTTATTTACTCATTCAGTTTCCCATAATAATGAGAATATGATGTTTGCATATGGATCTCATTTATTTCACTTAATGAGTATGCTCGTTAGTTGCAACCATCTACCTATGAAAGGCTCCACTTATTACTTCTTACACCGTTTTTATCCATTCCTCAATTGATGGGCATTTCTTTGAGTTCAAGATTTAGCTAGTACACACTGTGCTACTATAAACATGGGTGAACAAATATTACTGTGGTATCATGTTTTTAATTCTAGGATGATACCCAGAATTAAATAGCTGGGTCAGTGAATAGCTGGGTCGAATGTAACCTCTAATCCTGGTTTTTTGAGGAATCTCTACCCTGATAGCCACAGTCCTTGCACAAGTCTACACTTCCACCAACAGTGGAGAAGAGTTCCTTTTTCCCTACAGACCTGCTGATATTTATTATTGGTTGATTTTTTTATGATAGCTATTCTTTCTGGGGTGAGATGGAATCTCAGTGTTGTTTTAACTTGCATCTCTCAAATGACCAATGATGCTGAATATTTTCATGTATTTATTTGCCATTTGTATTTTTCTTCCTCTGAGAAGTATGTGTTCATCTCAAATGCCCAATTTTGGACTGGGTTTTGGAACGAGGAGGCATGACTTTTTTCAAGTCCTTACATGTTCTAGTTATAAGTACTTTGTCTGAAGCTGTAATTTTTCCCCCACTCTGTGGGCTGTCTTTTCACTGTGTTGCTGTGAAAAAGCTTTTTAGTAAGGTTCTCAAGATCCTATTTGTTGATTCTTTGTAAAATTCCCTGTGTAGTTTGAGTTTCTCCATGAAATTTCTGCCTACACCTATGTCTTCAAGATTTCTATCTACTTTCTTTTCCAGTAAATTTAGTGTTTCTATTTTAATACTTAGGTATTTGATCCATTTTGACTTTAGTTTAGTGTATGGTGATAAACCAGGGGGTCTTTTCTGTCTTCAGCATGTGGAAAGCCAGTTTTTCCACCACCATTTATTGAAGAGACTATCTTTCTTCCAGTGAACATGGTTGGCTCCTTTGTCAAAGATACTGTGGCTGAATGTGTTTCAGGCTGCATCTGCATGTTCCATTCTGTTCCACTGATCCTCAGGCCTACAGTTTTTCCCCAAAGCTATGATGATTTTATCATAGTAGCTCTGTAGTATAATTTTGGGTCTGGGATTGTGATGTCCCTTCATTTTCCTTTGCTGCCCAGAATTGCTTTTGCTATTCTAAGTCTCTTCTGGTTCCAAATAAACCTTAAGAGTATTTTCTCTAGATCTGTAAGGTATGCTAATGGTATTCTGACTGGGATTACATTACATGTGTAGCCGTTTTGGGAGTATGGCCATTTTCACCAAATTGGTTCTTCCTATCCCAAGTTCAAGGGACATCTTTCTATTTCCTGATATCCTCTTCTATCACATTTTTTAGGACACTGTAATTTTCACTGTACAGATCTTTCACATCCCTTGTTAGACTGATTCCTAAATATTTCACTTTTTTAGATGTTATTGTGAAAGGTGTATTTTCCTTAAAATATCTGTGTGATTTTGTTGATTGTGTACAGGAATGCTATTGATTTTTGAGTGTTGACTTTGTATCCCACTACACAACTAAAATTGGATATTAAATCTACAAGTTATTTGATGGAGTTTTTGGGGTCTTCTATGTAGAGTATCATGTCACCTGCAAATAATGATAATCTAACTTCTTCCTTTTCTATCTTTATTCCTTTTATTTTTTTTCTCTTGTATAATTGTTCTGGCTAATATTTCCAGACCTACATTGAAAATGAGTGGTGACAATGAACATCCTTGTCATATTACTGATTTTAGAGTGACAGATTTCAGTTTTTGACCATTCAATATTATCTTAGCTGATACTCTGTTATGGATGGCTTTTATAAGATTGAGGTAAAGATCATCTACTCTAATTCTCTGTAGGGTTTTTTCACAAATGGGTGTTGGCTTTGTCAAAAGCTTTTTTTTTAATCTACTGAGATGATCATCTGATTTTTGTATTTAGTACTGTTAATATAGTTTGTTTATTTATTTATTTTTGCAGTACTGGGTATTAAACTCAGAACCCTGTACTTGCCAGGCAAGCTCTTATTCTACTGAGCTATCTCCCCGGACCCTGTATTATGTTTATTGATTTGCGTATGTTGGACTATCCCTGTCATGATGTATAATCTTGATTATTTGCTGCATTATGTTTGTCAGTATCTTATTATAAATTTTGCATTCATGTTCATTAGGGAGACTGGTCTGTAGTTTTCTTTTTTGATTATGTTCTTCTCTGGTTTTGAAATCAGGGTAATGCTTGCTTCTGGGAAACATTTTGGAAGTACTACTTCCCTTTCAATTTCTTCAAAGAGTTTTCAACTTTAATGGTATTAATTCTCCTCTAAATTTCTTGTACAATTCAACAGTGAATCTGCCAGGGACTGGGCTTATCTTTGTTGGTAAATTTTTAATTACATTTTCAATTTCATTGGCTGATATTGGGTTATTCAGAATTTTTGTATCGTTTAGTTTTGCAATTCACTTGTGTCTAGGAATATGTCTGTTTCTTCTGTCCTCTCCACCTTAATAGAATATAGGTTCTCATAGTAGGTATTAATGATCTCCTGCATTTCTGTGGTATGCATCATGATTTTCCCTTTTTCATTCTTAATTGCTTGAATTTGTGTTTCTTCTTTCCTATTTTTGATGAGGTTGGCTAATTGTATATCAAGTTTATTTTTTCAAATAATTAACTTTTTGACGCGCTATTTCTTTGTATTGTTTTCTTAATTTTCATTGATTTCTGCTTTTATCTTTATAATTGCTTCCCTTATATGAGCTTTGGGTTTCATTATTTTTTTTATAGAAGTTTAAGATTGAACATTAGGTTATTTGAGCTTCTTCTGTTTCTCTGTTTTTTTTTTTGGTCTAGTTGTTCTGTTTGGGAGAGTACAGTGTAAGTGCCCCACTACAATTGTGTTAGTCCTTGTTTTTCATGTTTGTATTTGTTTTATGTAGTTGGCTGAACCTGTGTTTAATGCATAAATATTTATGTTGTTGTTTTTTGCTCTTGGAGTTTTACTTCAACAAGAATATTGTGTCCTTCTTTGTCTCCTTTGATCAGTCTAGACTTGAAGTTCACATTGTCTGCAAATAGAATAGCTACCTCTGCTTTTGTCTGAGTTTCTGTGGCATGGAGTACTGCTCTCCATTATTTTACTTCCAGGCCATGAATTTATTTTGGGGTTAAAATTTTTTAATACAGCATATTGTTGGATCTTATTTCTTGATCCATTCTGCCAGTGTTTCTTTTGATTGGTGAATTGAAACATGTATATTTATAGTTATAACTGATATGTATTGGCTTTTTTCTTGTTGGTTCCGTTTTTTGTTCCCTGTCTTTCTGCTCTGTTTAATTGCTTGGTCTTCCTGGCAGCTTTTTCTATGGGTGTTCCTTATGTTTGTGGTCTTATTTCTTTGTAATATGTCCTGAAAATTCTGTAAGGCTGGTTGGATGATTATACATTTTCAATTGTTCATTGTCATGTAAGATCTTATTTCTCCATCAATTTTGAAATATAATTTTGTGGGGTACATCAGTTTGGGTTGAAGACTGTTTTCCTTTAGGGCTTTAAATACCTTACTCCAAACTCTCTTTGACTCCAGAACTCTCTTGAGAGGTCTGCTGTGACTCTGATGGGCTATTTTTAATAGGTGACATATTTCTTTTTCTCTAACTGCTTTTGCTTTTGTGCTGAATTTCTGGAAACTTGATTATTATATGCCTTGGAGTAGATTTATTTTGGTTATAGCTATTTGGAATTCTATGTGCTTCATTTATTTGTATGTCAAATTATTTCTTCATGTTTGGGACGTTTTCTGCCATTAGTTCTGTGAAGAGGTTTTTAACAGCTTTTGTACTATCTACAGCTTTCCCACTTATTCTATTACTCTTATGTTGTTCTTCTTTGCTTCATCCTATAGCTGTTGGATTGACTTTTGTGGTCTCATAATTTTTAAGATATCTTTCTTTTCTTTGGTTATAGCTATTCAGAGTTCTTCATACTCTAGACTTGTCTTGGGTGGGTTGGCTATTTGGGATTGCATTTTGCTTCATCTTTTCATTTTGTTTTTTTTTTTTTTTATCTGTTTCCTGTGTTGATGTTTGTATATTCCTTATGTTAGATAGCCTTATCATTGGTGTTGAGGCTTTCTTATCAGGTGTCTGTTCCTCCAGATGTCTTCTAGATGTAGATGATGCTTAGTCTTTATGTCTGTCCCAAGAACCTACCTTTCCAATATATTAAGTCTGAGGAGTTGCTGTTAATTTGACTTAGGGCCCATTCTTTGGTTCTGCACTATGGTGATGTTATGACATTGCACAATCACAGTGTTCTTATACATGGGAGAAACTTGTTATAGAATATATGACATCCTGTTTAAAGTGGCTTAGTTGGCAATAAAAATAGACTCAAGAACAGCCTGGATACTGACAAACAGTGGTGACTATATGCCTGATACCTATAATCGCAGGAGAAAAGTCTACAGAAATATAATATAATCCAATTTATACTAGCAACTTGTAAAAAATGCTTTTCTACTTAGTAGAATTATTGTACCCTGGTGTGTGTGTGTGTGTGTGTGTGTGTGTAGATTTGTAGTTCAGAAAGTTTAAGGGGTAGGATGGAGAGATGAATGACATTAAATACAGTAGGAGCAAAGTTGGAGGGCACAGGATGATCATCCAGCTTTTGGGTAATTGTAGGATACAGGAGAGAAGGATCAGGAGAGAAGGCCTAAAAGTTTTGAATGAAAAAGAAAAGAGACAACATTTACTTGTATGAAAGTATCACAAAGTCAAGTGAGATAGTTAATGGAAGAAAGGATGAGAACTAGTAGAATAAAACAAAAAGAAAATTTAGAGATCATTTGTTTGCTTGTATTGCTAATGTTGCATTGGATAGTTCTATGCAATAGTTCTCTGGCTATCCATTCTGTGAGCCTTAGCCAAGCTCCTACTGTGTTGCAGGTATTCTTGTAGGGCTTTGGGCCTTCAGTCCCACCAGTGGAGGATGGGAAGGGGTGGAACTCAGACTTCTCTCATCAGCTGTGGCATGATCCCAGGTCAATGGGAAAGGGAGGAGTATGAACTTAGCCTCTGCTCCTTGAAGTTTTTTTATATTGTACAATTATGTTTTTTTTATTTCACTCTGCATTAAAGAGTATTATTACACTTTTAATGGAGGATGTATATATTCTAGATATTACTTTACTATGGAGATTATGATATATCTTAAAGTTATTTGAAGAATTATGGTTCAATGGTATTTTGATAGTACACAAGCATTTGTTCATGTGTCTGGTATGGTATACATGTAATGTAGAAAACGGGAATTGAAGATTACTAAGAAACATGTCCCACAATTACAAATGAGTATGGCAGATGACTAGTTTATGGCTGGAGCAATTTACAATAAATTCATGCTTATAGTTAAATATGAGGTTTCAGTGACAGTGCAATTGTAGTATGTTAGGATTGTTTTTATATGGACTACTGCATCCTACAATGACACATGTACTTTCAGTTGCAAAGGACAGCTATACCTAACTGGAGACCCATTAAGGGTTCTGAGCAGGCCAAAGGTGAAATGAAATCACTGTTTCAAGAACATTAAAGAGCAGTAGTATACGAATTCTGGAAATGAAAAAAGGAGTGAGACTAAAGTCTAATAACCCAGGTATGAGTCAGAAGAGGGCTGTATGAAAAAGCTTCATGAAAAACAATATTTATAATTCACTTCCTCTTTTCTTTCCCAGTGTCCATAATC
Organism: Octomys mimax; assembly: GCA_002564305.1. Taxonomy (NCBI): domain Eukaryota; kingdom Metazoa; phylum Chordata; class Mammalia; order Rodentia; family Octodontidae; genus Octomys; species Octomys mimax. Next base: position 790 of record NDGM011178320.1, on the reverse strand, counting down.
ATGGCAGTTAACAGGCTTTCAGATAACAGGTCTATTTCTTCAAGCAATTTAGTAATATCAAATGCTGTAAGGAATAAAATTTCAAAATTGAGTTACAGCAATCACTGTGATTTTCACATATCAATCCTGATATTATAAACTGCATAATTCATGAGATTTTTTTATTATTTATTTTACAAGAACACACATTCATTTTAGCAAAAATGAATACACAGATAAATAAAAGGAGAAAAGGCTCACTATCCAAATAATATTTCTCATTCCATTTTAACAGATATTTTGCTGCTATATACTATGATGTTTTAAAATATCTGAGATCAATTTCTATTGTTAATTTTAGGACACTTCTGTACAGGGAGCAACATCTGTCATAATTTGCTTTCACTGAGAAGATTAAAGGGAGGCATAATAAAAATGGAATTAACAAATTATCATGCAGTTTTACTTATATGTATTAAGATTCAAAACAAATCTATGAGATTGATGTCTTAAGAAGAGAAAAACAATGCTTAAAGAAATAAATTATGTCCAAAGTAATTTATAGTGTCAAAATACATAGTGAGGCATATATAATTCCAAAATCAAGTGTTTTATACAATCATCAGTAGAATCTTTGCTTTTTATTAAAACACACATATTCCTTTAAATTACTAGGCCTTAAAAAAATAAATTACTAGGCCTTAAATCATTTGACTATTTATTTTTTATTTTTTATTTTATTTAATTAATTTATTTATTTTTGGCAGAACCGGGGATTGAACTCAGGCCCTTGTGCTTGCCAGGGAAGCGC
>NDGM011178318.1:0-17644 GCA_002564305.1 Octomys mimax | reverse complement strand
GGATCACACATAATCCCAGTGGATCATGAGTTAACACAAACTCTAGAAGTCCTCACCCCAGGATAGCATGAGGGTTTGGAGGGACAACTAGACACAAACCATAACAACACTTTAGTTCAAAATTCAGAAACCACTTTTCCTGGAAACATTTCCAGATATCCCATGGCAGATATGATCCCCTACAGCTCTAATAGGCCACTAGCACTTGGACTCTTAGAAAGCTTTGTGTTCACACATGTTCATACATGTTCTGTGTACATGCTCTGAGAAGGTAATTAACAATTCTGCCTTTGTTCACTGTCATAACCTATGAACTAATACACTAACCTATGAACTAATACATATACCTATGAACTAATACACATAACCTATGAACTAATACACTAACCTATGAACTAATACACTAAGCTATGAACTAACACAAATAACTTATGAACTAATACACTAACCTATGATCTAATACACTAACCTATGAACTAATACTCTAACCTATGAACTAATCCACTATCAGCACCTAAACTGTGCTTAGTAAAGCACATATCTTGTGTTATCTAGTGGTTTATTATTTGTTTTTGTGTTCGTATATAAAATGTGATTATATACTAAAATCCTGGGAAAATGCTTTTTTGTATGTTGTTCAATATCATACAGAGGTAATGACCATGTTTCTTTTTCTTTGATTTGAATTAATGGGAATTAAAGACAAAATAACTTGCTGGAATCCTGACAGTTAGCTATCTTGAGCTTTAAGTGATGATATAAAAAGATACCTTCTACACTAAACAGATTCAAAATCTAGAATTTTAAATTACTTAGTCTGCTATTAAACCCTTGTGTTTGCTGCAAGCAATGAGGAAGTCAGCAGCATTAGCTCAAGCAAGTATTTGCTGTACAATTATATATTGACTTTAACTCACATCAGTATTCAGAAAGGCTTTTTTTCTGTGTATCTAAAGACTGATTATTAAATTTATCTGAGAATTCCAGTGGCAAGAGAACTCAAGATTATCCCGAAAATACATAAGAAATCATGAACTATCATATGGACAGTCATATTTTAAAGTTATGGGCTAAAACAGTATTATGTTTGAAAATAGGTGTACAAATAGCATAAATAATAGAATCAGAAGCCCTGATACAAATCTATATATCTATTAGATAAACTTGATGAGAATGCTACTTTACTGCATAATCATTGAGGGAGGATGTAATTCTCAAAGCACAAGGTGAAAACTAGAAATTATTCCTTGAAACAAAGCATTATAATAATATAGTGATCATCAATATCATTATAATAGTCAGTATGGTATCCTGAATATTTAAATGTATATAGAGAACTTATGAAGATTTATAGGAGAATATATTAATATTTTTCAGGGAGGGAACTAATATCCTGCAAGCATACAATACAAAAGACTGGTAAACAACATCATGCTCAAATGTAGAGCTAACTGTCCATCAAGACATAAAAGCTAAAAAATATGTGAAAATCTGATAGAAGATATTTCTAAGACACATAACCTACCAAAACATCATAGATCTATGAAATAAGAAAAACAAATAATTCAACTTCAAAAATTTACTTTAACTGGCATGTAAAGAGCTTACCTTATATGCAGAAAATCAGAAAACCCAATTGGCAATACAAATATTTAGACACTCAACTTCATTCAAAGGCAGAGAAAGGTAATGGAAAACCATATGTTGGTATCTATTACACATACTACATTGTCACAGATTAAAGAAAAATTGAAAACAAAATAAACACAAAATATACGCCCTTGTTTTACTTGAAGGCATGCATTTGGTGTAGGAGCATAAGAAAGAGAATTACCATACATGATTTAAAGAATTAACATTATCTGGAACCACTTAGCTATCAGCACTAAAAGCTAAGCCCACTTGTGGCTATAAGTATCTATTCCAAGAGACTTATGAAGGGTTTAAACCAATAAACATCTGTTTGCTTTGACAAATTTCTGTAAACAAATATATCCAGACAAATAGATTGCTATTCTATGCAAACCTTGTATTCATATTCAAGATTATAAATCAAGGGAACTTAAAAACATACAAGAAGTGAAATCCTATTTGACAAAAAAAAAAAAAAGAATAAGTAAAAAAATAAAATTCAGTTCATTGACCACAAAAGGTTTGCTATTCTCTGCATGTTTCAAAATAAATCAAATGTATGACTAAACCTTTTGAAAAAACGGATAGGAGCAGAAGCCAGCTTGATAGTTAAGCCAATTTGAGCAGATAACATAGATATTCAACAAGTCCAACTGTTGTTAAGAGAAGTACCATGCAGGGCATAAGCCTTCTTACACTGTGACCCCAAATTGCAGCTGCATTAATACAAAATGATGCCCTAGTCTATAGCTCAAACTGGGACAAAATACCTGCCAAGAAATAGATCTTCACAGAATGAGATTTTAGTTATTTAGTACAACATTGAACAAACCACAAGGATGACTGATCAATGAAAGTCACCCGTAGGCATGTAGAGGGCATTAAAGAGATGGGCCAAAAGGAATCAATTTCAAACTAGAAACTGTAATCTACTAGGGTAAAGTATGTACAAGAGAAAACAAAACCAGTATATTTGCCTAAATAATTAGAGGTTGGCTTAGTGAATATTTTATCATTATTCTCAGTTAAGGTATTTGTTCAGATGAAACTTTTTTCTTTTTCAATTCTAAGTATCATTCTCAGGTTCTTGTTCAGGCTAAACAAATTCTACCACTGAAACACAGGCCCAGCTGTGAATGGACTCTTTAGAAAAATAATCAAATGCATAAATATGTCCAGATTCTTATATTTAAATTCTCCATACCTACTTTAATCTATGTATAAATTTTTAGTAAAAATTATCAAATTTATTTTGAAGATAAAGCATTTCTAATTTAATAGTAAAAATAGGTATGTAAACATAGTAACAAAAATTGACCTGTGTAATGTATTCTGTGCTACCAATTAAAAAGTAAACCACGATGTGTAACAATTAAAATTTAAGAAACAATGTCTAGATAGGTGGTCACACTTTCTACATGTGACTCACTCTCTGCCATTATTTCCTAAAAGCGGTAGCTTGACTTTTCCCTATGGTCCCCCAGGGGATGAAAATGAAGAGGACAGTGAACCACCTTAGGAAGAATGTCTGAGTCTTCTTTCCAAATCTGTGGTGAAGAACTAAGAGGATAAGGATAAGATGGGGAAAAAATCATAAAATCCATCCCTGTTTTCCACTGCCCTAATAATTCGTCAGTCATTTGGATCATATAATTATCTTTATAGCATATAAATTGGTTGGCATTAAGGAGTTGTGACTAATATTACATTAACGAAATTTTCTATGATTTAAGATAATAAATATACATTAAATGTCCAAATGTGCTGTTCACTTACGTACTTTTTAAAAAATAATCTTTCTTCCATGTTTGCTATGTATGTTGAAATTTTCTGGAATACATTACCCTCTTCTCAATGAATTCAAGTGCCACATATTTCTCATCCCTTTCTCCATTCTTTATATGTTATGTGCCCTCATAAATGATTGTGAGACCCTGGTCTTTTCCTGTCTCTATGGCTTTTGTCCCCAGCCATGAGGCAGGTGGCTTTCACTTCATCAAATGCTACCACTCTGTATACTTATTCCCTTACCACATACCCAAAATAGCAAGGCAAATCTACCATACATTGAAAGTCCGAAATTTGTGATTCAAAGTGAAGCTTTTTCTCTTTAAATGCCAATGGTATCTGTTGTTTTGTTATATTAACAGAAAGCCAGATAATACATAGAAGATTTAGAAACTATTACTGAATCAAGAATCTCAAAATTTAACTTAGTAGATCAGTAAGAGTCCTATTATATGACAAATCTCCACAAACATCTTTCAAACTGCTACATGAGAAATTAAATTGGGGCATGAGTAAATGCGTATACCTATGTTGGAGGGTATTCAGTGCATATAGTGTTTCAATATCTGTATTCTTAACTCATTGCATTGCTTATTGTGGATTACTGGTCAAATTTTTTGAATACTGAAATAGAAACATAGTGGTAACTATAAGATAATTACAACTTCATCTGTAAAATGAATTAAACATGACATCCTAAGAAATGGAATAAAATATTATATATCCTGCTAACTACAATAAGCATGCTCAAAAATATTTCTGAAACTAGCACAATAGTCCTCGTAGAGCAGAAAGACAGTGTGCCCTAAAATATTTACTATTTTTAACATTGTCATATATTTTCACGTAAGTTGCTAATCCAAAATATCATTTATTAGCTATTCTAGTTAGTGCATGTGTTCAAAGAGCTCTTCGCATCAGTACAGCCTCTTAAATCAGTGATTGCTTGTTTCTAACGGTCGCTCGGCTCCGTAAAGGCAGAAGGTTGTAACTGATGAGCATTTTAGATCCAAGTTGCCAAATAGGCTTTTCTGATATGTCAAAACCAATCAATTCATAGAGGCAGTCTAAAGTGATACACTGAGAATGACTCTGAATCTGAGAATGAATATTGTGATTATGTTAAATGTCTACCAAAGGAGCAGGAAGAGACAGTTGCTTGATAAATACAATAAGTTTTTATAAGATTTCTTAAGTCTATTTAATACTTCATAAAATGCTCTGTAGCTCTGGGAATAAACACAGCTAACTAAATTCGTTCTTATGAATACTTTCAGACTCCATTATACTCCTTTTAAAATGCTCTCTTGCAAGGGGTTATAATGATTAAACATATCATTATATACATTATGATACATTACAATTAATTGTTAATTGTAATGTATTGTTACAATTGTTAACAACTGCTTATTGTTAATTGTAATGTATTATATACATTAACCTGGTATCATAAATATCTCCAATTATTGAGCAAGGTTTTGCATTTTCCAAAATAGAGACTCTTAAGCTTTTGAGAACAAAAAATACATATTGTAACTGGTATCAGATTCGATGGCTGTCTATGCAACCATCATTGTTACTCTGCACCTCACACCACTTTGATTGAGCCACACCAGGGAATGAAATGAGTCCCATTTCACCAGAGAGAAGGACTGTCCTAAGTTAATCACAGCAACTTTAGTCTTTTATTCTTCAATGATTCATCTACGTCACGGCAGCCTAATTCAGTTAGTGGGGCTATTTTTCTGGTTATAAACAATAGTTCAAAAATAGTGGTGGAGACCACTAAGATAGAGGTCAGCTTTGCTGGGCCTTTCTTACAGTCAGCATCATTGCTGTTTTGAGAAAATCAGCAGAGAGGCCTTCTCTTGATTTGACAGAATTATATCCATGAATTGCTGACAGTTTTCTACTAGGAAGAAATTGTGCTGGTAAATTGTTCAACATAGAGAAAGACAGAGCTGAGACTAAAACATGATAGTTCTGGAGCTGTACTTCAACCTCTCCAAAAGAATGTCTATTGTAATTTTTCAAAGAAACAACTCAAACAATTCCCTTATTTTTTAAAGCAATTTCTTTATTTTAATTCAATAAGATTGCATATGGCTTATTGTTAATTGTAAACAATTCTAAGTGACTTTTTTCTTTGTGAACTATGGAAGAAAAAGTCTTTAAAATAGCCATATTAGGGTCTGGCAAGATAGCTCAGTGGTCTAAAGCACCTGCTTAGGTAAACTCAGGGACCCCAGTTTGGTCTCCAGCACCATATGCCAACCAGCCCCACCCTCAGGGTGGGCTGACCTGGCCACATACAAAAAAAAAGTTCATATTATTTGCTTTCTTAAAAATTAGTAATAGTATGAGAATATCTTTTAAAGATTTGGAGATAGACTATGATCACTTATTCCTGTTTTATTTTAGAATGCAGATCATTACTCTTTGAACTTCTCCTGAATGACTTAAGGCCACTTTAATTTTAAATTACTGAAACCCAAAACTTTAACTTTGCAAAGTGAAAGGGATTTAAACATATTAATAAATAAACCCTAGCTGGAACAATGTAAATGGTGTTTGCTTCATGATATATTTTAAACACAATTTTGTTTAATTTCTTCTAATTCACTTACTCAGTTTCTAAAACTGTACGAATATCATAAAAAGTTTTATTTTTAGACTATTAATCTGACATTGAAGTACTTATCACTGTGAAGTCTTCAAAAAAATTTACCACATTCAAATGGGTCTATTATATCCCAATAACAAGCTACAGTTTGAATATTTTTCGTATTAAACTATCAAATGCAAAGACCAAATTATAGTAAAGAAAACAGTAAGAGAACCCCCAAAAAATAGCACTTAAGACTTCTTTAGAAACTAACAAGATGAGGAGAGCTGGCCAGATAGTTCAGCGGATTAAAGTGCCTGCTCAGGCAGGCATAGGGACCAGGGTTGGATCCCCAGTGTGCTGTGCCAGACCCACCCTCAAGCCGTGCTGAGAGAGTGACTGAGACTGGGCATGGTGGCGCACACCTGTAATTCCAGTGCTTGGGAGGCTGAAAACAGGAGGATCACTATGAGCCTGATCTGTGTAATAAGATCCTGTAGACCCTGTACTAAATACAGAAGAAGAAAATAAAAAAGACGACAAGACGATGAATAAATATAGGTATATACTTTCTCTTGATATGTGAATGAGTATGTGTCCATTTTCCAAGAAATAAGTGTGTGATTATTTTGAAAAATTCTACCACTAATTAGCTGATATCCTAAAATAAATGAGTGTTTGCCTAATACTTCAGTATACTTATTTACTACTAAATATTAGGAGAGAGTAGAAAAGCTTTATTCTCTAAGCACACATTTTTATTTCATTTTAGTATAAATTTTGTATTCATAGATTTTTAACGTATTTGTAATAGTATCAGACTACTTGTTAAAAGTAAAAGTAAGATATTATGTTATTATCATCATCATGGACAGAAGATCAGCTTTTACATTTCAGTCACTCACACGGGTGCTGTCTCCAGGACTCAGACGCATCAAAATTAAAGTGTATTAATGTCTGTATTCCCGGGTCTCAGCTGAGGCAGGGGAACTGTCAAGAGTTCAAGGTCAACCCTGACTAGAAAGTGAGACTGTCTCAAAGAGACAGACAGACAGACAGACAGACAGACAGACAGTGCTAACACATTCCCAAAGACTGTTCTGATTCTTCCAAGATATACTATCTTGAATTAATTTTCTTCTTTTAATAGATTATACTTGCAACTTTTTAATCATTTCATTATACACATGGTTTTTTTAATACTACTTTTTGAAAGAATATTTTATATGCTACTTCGGGTTCATCTATTATTTATTCATTATTTTGATTTTTGCCTGTGTCCTTCTATAACATTTAAAAATGATAATATCTGAGCATGGTATGAAAAGATAGTTTCTCTTCAAAGTAAGGAAAAAATAATGAAATTAACAAGAAAATTCATTTCAACATCACAAGTGAACTCTAAAATAAGAAGGGATTACATTTAGAGTATAAAGAACTCAACTTTTACAAAAATATTACCTCATGGAATGTGGCTATTCCTGAACTAGATGTGAAAATCTCCTGAAATACTTTCATTGTGTCTTTAAGAAATTGTTGGGGGCCGGGGAGATGGCTCAGTGGAATAAGTGCTTCCCTGGCAAGCCCAAGGCCCTGAGTTCAATTCCTGGTTCCGCAAAAAGAAAGAAAGAAAGAAAGAAAAGAAATTGTTGCAATATTTATAGATGATTACATATGCTTATTTTGGCTATTGTGACTAATAGATGAATATAGTTACAAATATATGTTAAAATCAATCTTTATGTATACATTTATACATAAATTTAAAAATGTCTTTTTGGAAAATAACTGGCTTTCTACCCTCTCTTATCTTAATACTCAGTAATAACTCTTTCAATATACTGTAGCATTAGGCAAAATATCTGTTAATATTAACTTCTGTTTAAAAAGAGTCAAATTTTGAAAATTTCATATTGTATAATACACCTTTAATAAAAACAGAAGAACAGATAGTATAAGGCATGCCTTTTTAAACTGTAATATTTGTTCTGTATATTAAAAATAATAAAACAAAATTCTCTGGGCACAAGACAAAATAGTCACAAACCCAATTCTCAATTTCATAAATGAAGATTTATGGATATATATATATATACACATATATACATATCTTTGCTATTTCCTCTTCAAAGCATAAGGGGTTGGTTTTAATATGCCATCCTCTCCCTAGAGCAGTTCCAACCAACATGCTTTACTACAATATGCAAGCAGTTTGTGCACTGAAAATACATATTTGAGATATTGTCTGGTTTTCTCATGTCATGAAAATGCAGAATGTAGATCACTATAGATTCATTTTGTATAGCACCAATAATTTCATATAATAGTGGAAACTTGCAAATATTTTTAACCAAAGCTTTAAGTCTACATCTTCAGAGTAATTTCAAATGCATATACAAATTAAAATACACTCAAACTTGCTTCTTAAATAGAATGCAATATTTTCATGTTATATAAATAATACATTAATATTTGTGATTCTTGGAAGACATTCAGATTTTCTCACTCAGATTAGAAATCATAGATTTTGTTACCATTTAAAGAAATACACCTGAAATTCTATTATTATCATAAAAACAACTTGCCTTTGAAACTAAAAATCTAAGTAAAAGATTTTTTCTTTTTGTGTAAGTATATTGAGCTATATTTTTTTCAAAATTATGTCTTTGAGTGGCATATTAAACTCGACTATAGTATTCTACATTTTAATATACCTATATTTATAGATACAACATTAGTAGTAGTTGTAACTTTCAGTTATCATTTTTTAAGATTCTTCACTAATATTATCCCAATACAGGCATATTTTTACAATGATATTTTTACAAAACTGCAGATTTGTATTTCAAATACTATATATTTAAAATAATGTTAGCAAATATAAATCTGTATTATTTGATGTTACTGTTATTTAACTATGAAGGATGACTGACAGCTAAATTCAGTCACTATTAATAAAAAGTTAAAAATTATAATTATTTAAATATCTTTCATGTCCAACGTTGCTATCATTAATCTTTATTCACATACTGTAAAATTAAGTTAGAATTTAAATAGATATGTTAAGAGCAAATACAACTGTTATACTGTAGCATACAAAGTATAAAAGAATTACTAACTTTAATTTTTAGGTAGTACACAATATTGCCTTACTCTGAAGTTTAATTCTACTATGACACTTTTTTGATACACATCATGGCAATAAATACCATAGTATTCCTATTACTCTCTCTTTAGGATATTGTGATAACCAAATAATTGCATAAAAAGATCCTGGTTAGAGATAATAAAAGAAAAGAAATTAGAATAATTTCACTAAGGATATTTTTTAAAGCCCTATACTTACTAACATTGTATACACAATATAATTTAAAATAATGCACGTTTTTTTCAAAAGACAAGCTAGGAAAAACAATGAAAGCATAAATAACTTGATATTTCATGAGAGAAGCTCACAAACAGAATTAGGTCATTTGTCAGTTTCCATGGTATCACATATATAAAGCATTTCTGCTTCACAAAAAGGTACATATATATATATATACATATATGAATTGAAATGTACCTTTCTTAGTTGGTCTTTCCTAGCGTCAAACTCACGTGTCCTTCTGCCTAGTTGATAACTTTGCCTGGAGGTCCTATAGAACTCCAGCTGACATGTAGAGTGTCAAACTCATCAGCCTCTTGATATCAACTCCTAATTTACATAATAAATAAATAATATCAACTTTGCTTCTGATGGTACTGTTAAAAATATCGACTCTTCACTCTACTTGACCTGTCATGTAGCATAATAGCTGTTGTTCATTCCTGAAAGTATCTCTCAAATCTGTCTCTTTTAGCAAAATATACAGTTTTCACACATTGTTACCAACAATATGATCTTTAAATCACTCTGAGAAGTTTGTTGATTTAAGACACAGTTAAAATGCCTTAAATTCTTCAAATATCGCATTTCTGAAGAGTTCTTAAAATTCCTACTCAGTAGCAAATACTCTATTTCCTTCCCTGTGTATTTTTCCCATGGGACCATCCTATTATGCATGGCATGGTGACCCACCTGAACATTTTTCACATTGCTATCACTTCTTTTGGCATGTTACATTAGGATGTTACTTACCCTGTTGATTTCCTTGAACCAAATCCCAGGTATTTGTATGTATTTCCCAGGTATTGTATGTATTTCAAGAGTTTTGGCTCTTCACTTGCTTATTATAGACTACTTAGCTTAGATAACTAATCACATTTTAGGAGTTACATGTTGAAGACTTAGAAACACCTACAAGATTCTTAGGTGTATGGGAGAAATAAGCCTATTTTAAAATATGAATTAATAGTGATTTTTATTCACTTATGAAAGGCTAAAGTAGCAAGGATTTACGGTGGTATTTAATTCATGTTTAGTCTTCAAAGGAACTAGTTTACCTTTGTAACAACTTTCAAAATGCTATTTTTAAGCCAATTATGAGGCTGAACAACACATCTTCAACATCATTGCAGCCGTGAATTGCCCTTCAACAACACTACTGTGAACCACCCGACTGTCATTGGGCCATGATGGATTATACCTTTTGGCATCAATATTGAGACTCATTCATTACTTTCTTAGGTTCGTGCTTTATATCAAAAAGACAAATGTCGACACAATCCAAACTTAAAAAAAAAAAAAGATGACTGTATGTCAACACTGAACACCTACTTTCAAGGACTCAAGCTCACATACTACATGTGAGCTTATTTATTCTAACATATTATTTTAAACTGAAGGAAACAGCAATTACAAATGAGTGATTCTCTAATATATAGAAATTATAATTAAATTTGACTGAAAACCACACATGAGATTTATAGTATAAGTTTACACAATGTATATACTTGGGAAGGGAAATAGATTGTGTAACATATTAATATTACATGTACATATTTTTTGTTTATGATACTAAATCAAATACGGCTTCTACTGGGAGAAGTAACTTCAATATTCAAAGTACTTCTGGCTTCTTGAAAATGTTTTAATAGTGATACTGGTTGATATTATACTATTGACTTTTAATATTAATTATTGATACTTCATGTAAGATAATCATGATTTACCATTTTTAAAGTGCTTATTTTTCAGAAGTAAAATTTTATGCCTCATTATTTAGATTTTTTAATTCAAAGTCAAGTATCTTTACAACATTGCAGTGCTCTACAGAACAGGGGTGTAATGAACATGTATGCTGTGATAACTCCCCTGTAATCCTCAGTGAAACAAAATAATGTAAGAACATGAATTCTTCTTGTTCTTCAGTACTGTGGGTTGAAGCAAGAGGCCTGACACTTACTGTACCCCAATCTCTCTTTTCTTTAAGTTTATAACTGAGACAGAGTCATGCTAAATTTATAAACTGTCCAGGGTGGGATTAAATATCTCCCTACCAGAGGCTCAAAGAGCACTGGCATTAAGAGTACACAGACCACATCTAAGACCTTAACTCTTCCAATAAACTTCATAACTCATGTGTGTATATTTAGTATGTGCTCAGTGTTTAACAGGTTCATTAGATGTCTTAATATCTATCATNATATATATATATATATATATATATATATATATATATATAACACATCTATATAAATAGATAATTTTGCCTTAAAGTAAAAAATTCTGAAAGCGCAGATGAAGGCCTATTTTCTATATTCTAGCCCTATAAATTTAATGTTAATAACTTAATTATAGAGAAATAGATATTGCATTTCTTAATGAGGCATGACATTCTAAGTATGTGATCTTTTCATATAAAAATAAAATTCTGCAAAATATAACAGGTAGTGAAGACAGAACAGAAGTCATGCTGTATATTTCCTTATTATTTACTCTCTTTAGTTTCCCTGTATTTAACACAGACTTACATTTTCTTGTTGATTGAAAAAATGATTTTGACATTGGAATGAAGCTAAATATAACAAAATATTTCTTTGTTTTTGTTTAGTTTCTCAGGTTGGTATTGATGAAATAAAACTCACTACAAGAAATACAATGTCTACCTTTGGGCTACACCTGCAAAATGAGGGCAGGGAAATATGACAACGGGAGAAACAGAGTTCATACTGTATAAGTACATCATCATAAACATCTCCACATAGCTCACTTCTGCACTGCGGTGGGTTTTATTTTTTAAGAGATTTGTTCCACCATCCATTCAATGATTTAACGAAATCCGTCTATGCATCAGATATATTTCAAAAGCTATGTAGAGCACCCGCGGACAAATTTATGTCTTCCCTCTAATGGTCTCCTACCATTCATCTGCTTCACATTATGTAAAGACCTCTTATGTGTGTTTCAGATATGTTCTCTCATCCCCTGGTTCTTTCTTGACTCTCTTCCACTACCTTCTGTGCTCTCAGGGATTGTGGATCTTTCCTGTGGCCATACCCTTAGGTGCTGAGTACCAGTGTATATTTATATCTCTTTATATGTATTTTCTAAAGTACAGCACTATGACTAAGAATTGTGACTACTAAGAAAATATTTGGGAGATATTTCTATCTTGTTATATCCAGACAAAAACAGGCAATTTAAATGAACAGAGATACTAAAACCTAAATCAAGGAACTGGGAGAAATGGAAAGGAAAAGGAAGGCATGTTAAGTGTACAGTTAAGATCTAAATATTTTGATGTTAGAATTTTAAGTAGAGCATAAATAAAGGCCTCTTATTTTAAATATTTAGAAGAAAAATAACTCACAAAGCTCTTCAGTGTCAGCGACAGACACAGGCTCGCATCTGTGTTCTGAGCTCAACCACTTGTTGAGCTCTGTTCCCTTTATCACATTGATTTTAAAGAAGATGGCCTTGTGCAATATTTCTAAGGTTTAAAAATGATTAAATCTTTCAAATAAACATGTAAATATGGATTATTTACAATATCTATCCCCCAAAAGCCAATTAAGGCAGACTATATACATAATTAGCAAATATAGAAATTCATATGATATCATGCAATATCAGGTACATTAAATTTATTCCTTCATACTATAAAACTTAGTTTTCTTCATATAGTAAACTCAGGGCTAGAAAAAGTAGAGTAAAACTGAAAATATAGCTACCTAACTTCTTGCTTTTAAAATGGACTACTTTATACTACAACTAAAAATACCAAAACAAAACGACCATTTGACTTGTACAGATAAGTTTAAAGTCCTCGTCTGTATTATCTTTAAAATAAAATTAAGATAACTACTTAGGAATATTATAAGGGTGAATTTCTCCAAAATGACATTGAAGAGAATCAGACAGGTGAAAAATGCAATCTAAGAGAAGAGAAAAAATGAAAGAAAATGTAGCTGGACTAAAATATTGTCTGTGGGGTATGGGGGGAAGGTGAGGACTCCTGGATCATGACAGCCTATGCTCCATGCCGGGCCTGACATTGGTGCCATCTTAGGAAAGGACAGGACTGTGGTAAGGAGCCGGCCCTTCAGCATTGGGCTGGCAGATGGAGTAAACTCACAGCCACTCTGACCTCCTCAGAGGTTACAGAGAGTGAAACACACCCAATGTGGGGACTCAGAGAAGACAAAGGCAAAAGAACAGGGTGAAGCAAAACATTATGCACCTGTCCTGAAAACAAAGTGCTACAGCCCCTGTGAGCAGCAGGACTGTGGGGCAGGAGCAGGTCTGCTCCATGCGGAATAGCAAAAATGCCCCACTCACATCAGATACAATAAGATCGCTGTGCTTGCACATGTCCTCCACTACCCACAGCTGCCAGCAGACTGCCTGGCAAGGGCAGCACCACCCAACTGAGGGTGCAAAGGGCAGGGAGATTCTAGACTGTGATTTAAAAAAACCAAGAGAGTGGCAAGTGGATGGCAGTGGAGGTTGGATTGTGAGTGAAAATACAGAAACTGGTGCCCACGTCAGAGGGCAATCCAGCAGAGGCAGGACAGATCAAAAACTTGCCTGTTGATTTACTAAGTATTAAAAAGGCCTAGATAGTGTAGGGTCTTTGCCCACACCATGTAGTCACAAAGCAGACCTTCTGCCAAGCCTAGGAGCAGCCCTAGGTGCTACAGGTGGTGCTGAGAGAGGCAGGCCTCTGCAGGCAGAGACAGTGAACCACACTAGAGACAGAGGTCTGGACATAAACCAGGCAAGGAAAACCTATGAAAGGAAGACAAAGCAATGACCATGATATCTACCAGGCAGAGAGGAAGTGGAAGAATGTGGGGCCCCTTGAAGAAATCCCTGAGAACTGGAGAACCAGGAATCAGGCAAAATATAGCACATATCCTTTCCCTAGAATCAATGGGGGCAATTGGATCCAGAGAAACAGGAATACACCGAGCACAACTAACAACTAGGATGCGGATTCAGAGGGATCCCAGCCCTCACTGCTTCCTACAGGCAAGTGACTTTCCATAGAGAAAACCCTCCCGGCCGCTCACATTCAGACTGACCAGGTGCAGCACAGAGGGAGCTGAGACCCTCTGTGCTAATGCTATCTCACCTGTGTGAAGGTTATTTTATTTTAGTTATATTAGGTACCTAATCCAAAACTGGATACCTGAAAAGAATAGTTATTCCAAAGAAACAGTACAAACTGGCCAGTAAATATATGAAAAAATGTTCAGCATCACTGGTCATTTGTCTTAATTAGTTGTCTCTCATTGCTGACACAAGATACCTGACACCCACGGTGAAATGAGGAAATGTTTATTTAGTTTACAGTTTGCAGAGGTTTTATTCCATACTTGGCTGGCTCCAAGCCAGGGTGGTGCATAACAGAAGGGCAAAAGCACATGGCTGCAAATAGCAAAAGCAACAATGGGAAGCAGGGAGACAAACCTCTTTCTGTCCCTCATATTGAATACAGACTACAGGGATTAGGGCAGTGCCAATCCAATCAGTGGACTGATCCAACAATCACCTATTTTAATCCCTGCACCCTTAATCCTAGCACTGAACCATGAATCAATCAAACTCTAGATTCAACCACCTTTGAAAAAGTCCCATCTAATACTACATGAGATTTTAGCAGGACATCCAGACACAAAACACCATCAGATGAACAAAAACTGAGAATACACTGAGATTCCATCTTACTCTGCAAAGAGTGGCTATCATAAAGAAATGAAATAATAACAAATGCTAGAGAGGCTGAGGAAGAAAAGGCACCCTTCTAAACTGTTGGTGAGAATATAAACTGTCATGAGCACTAGGGAAATCAATATACAGATTCCTTAAATATGAGAACTATTTTTACTTGACCAGGTATTTCCCTTATAGGTACCTTTCAGAAAGAATTAAAGCCATTATGTAACAGTAAAAATACATGCACAGCCATGTTTATAAACAACACAGTTTATAAAAGCTAAATGCTGAAGCCAGCTACATATTTATCAACTGATGAATGAAGAAAATGTAGAATTTTTATAAAGTGGAGTATTACTCTGCTACAAAGAAGGATAAATTTGAGTCCTTTGTAGTAAAATGGATTCACCTTGAGTTTATAATATTATTGAAATGAATCAGACCTCTGAGCTTCAATATTGCACAAGTTCTCTTACATGAAATCACAAAGTATAAATAAAGGCCAAAATATACGATATATACAAAAGTAGGAGATATTTTGCAAATGAAAGGGGAAAAAGAGACGAAGGAGTCATAAGATAATTAAGATATGTTAAGCAGAAGTACTAAAACTCCCAGTGAATGTAATCATTTATTCTGAAAACAAAAACTAATTAAAATAAATTTAAAATAAAAAGGAGAAGGAAAAAATTAAGGTTTATCAAAAGGAAGAGTTAATATTTAATTGCTTGATCAATCTTGCATGCAACTAAATTGATGATAACAATGTGTAATATAACCATTGTTATTTATTCTCGTTTTCAGATTGTTTCATTTGTTGTATGTTGCTTTCTTTTTGTCTTTGTTTTTGTTATTCTTTTTTTTCTTTAAAATTAAATTTTTAAAAATAAAAAAATAAACTATATAATACAAACCTACTTTCAGATTAAAAGGAAAAGCAGTTAATTTTCTGAGAATTGATTTTTTAAAGCTATTATCAGTTCTGGATTTGTATCAACTTGAATAAATTTACTAGTCTTTGCTTATTTGCTTATTATTTATATTCCTTAGAAAAATAAGAGGATTACTAAAGTCCATTCCTGTGTATGTTACAGATACAAATATATACATATCATTTGATTATTTTCTTTTCTGCAGCATGAAAAATAGCAAATAGAAACAACAAAACCCAACTTCCCCATCCTATTCACAAGTTCATGAATGTGTTTCTCCCCTACCTTGGCAATGGACTGATGAAGACTGAAGAAAGGATCCATTTCTTCAATTTTTATTGCATGTTGAGGAAAAGCTGCCTCAGAGAGAAAACTTGGACCCTGTGGCAAATAAAAAACAGAACATTTAAAATTATTGATTTTGTTTTTCAAGTGCATATTGGATTTTCTTTGAAGATTCAAAAGAACTCTAAATTGCTTTAAGGTTTCTGTTGATTATTGGACTACATTCTACTGATCTAATTACCCAGCACTGATCATTCATAAGCAAAAAAGAGTAATATTTTATCATTTTTGGCATTGTATGTGTTTACAAATAATGTTTTCTTAGAAAAGAGATAACTCTTAACATTCCACCATTAGTTTTTCCCGCAAATTCAGAGACAGCTGGACTGAAAATCTTTCCTTTAAATACTTTCCGTATCATATTTTGTATGTTTAAACCTGACAGAATAGAAAGAATGCTTGTGGTCAACATGATTACTCAGAAATCATGTCCTAGGCAAAATATACACGCTATTTTAAGTATTGTCAATCTACATTAAAACAAAATAACAACACATACTTGAGGTAAAAATCCCACATGCATATTAGCTGCCAATGAAGTGGTACCATCAAGACCAGAACATCAATATTAAGATTGTTGAAATGAATCAGAAATACAGGACTGTAATTCATTTTCTCTTTGAAAGTTGCAGTCAAGTTTTAAGTTGTGAGCACACACTGGATGCTGATAATGTTAGTACCTCAATCAGTGGAAGTTATCAATATTACTAGCATCTATAAAATATAAATATAATTTTTACTTAGAGAATCTGAAGGAGTAGGCAATTTGTCCAGAAAACAGAAAACAAGAGAGGACATATAGATAGATAGAGGCATTTTTATGGACAGATGAACTGAATATCTTTCTGAAGACTATCAGAAAGAAAGGAAGAGGAAGCATACAAAGATTTGAAGCAATCAATTCAAAAAGACTATAGAAATGTGAAGGATAAAAGAAAACTTTTATTAGATCATTTATTTGAATCAGTAATAACACACTATTTTGAGATATGTCAAGCAATGTTGGGAAAGTTAAGATTATATAGTTGACAATCTTTAAATACACTAATGAAGATTAGCAACATAACTGCAATTCTTTATATGCTAAATAATGTTGTGACAATGTATATTCTTACTTCCCTATTTTAAAAAATGAGTTAAAGAAGCTGATTTCCTCCAGCGTACGCCCAGTTTATGATAATGAAACTAAACATCAACCAAATGCTCTTAAAATCATGTTTGCATTTCAAACATATTTTACATTTTTCTTCTCATTTAGAC
>NDGM011178317.1:0-21214 GCA_002564305.1 Octomys mimax | reverse complement strand
TGGATCACTATGAGTCCAATCCAGTAGTGAGACCTTGAACACCCTGTAGACCCTTCCCTAAAATACAAAAGAAAGAAAGGAAGGAAGGAAGGAAGGAAGGAAGGAAGAAAGAAAGAAAAAGAAGAGCAAGCTAGGTCAAAAGCTTCTAAGAAAGAAAAGATTATAAAGATTAGAACAGAAATTAATGCATTGGAAAACAATACATAGAATCAATTATTCAAAGAGTTGGTACTTCAAAAGAGTAAATAAAATTTACAAACGCTTATCCAACCTTAAGAAAAAAATGAAAGAAAAAAAATCAAATCCATGCAATTAGGAAGAAAAACATGAAGTCATAATGGACACTGCAAAAATCCAGAAGATCATCTACAGCTTCTTTGAAAATTTGTATTCTAACAAGATGGAAAGTGTGAAGAAATGGACAGATTCCTAGATATATATGAATTACCAAACCTGAATCAAAAAGATACAAAAATCTTAAGTAAACAATGAAATCAAAGATGTAATGAAAAACCTACCAACAAAGAAAAGCCTGACTGATTCACTACTGAATTCTACAAGAAATGTAGAGAAGACCTAACACCAACTATTTCTCAAACTCTTTAATGAAATTGAAAGGGAAGTTAATACTCCCCAGTTCATTACTGGAAAAAAACATTACCATGATACCAAAACTAGGGAAGGACCCAACTAAGAAAGAGAACTATAGGCCAATGTCCCTAAAGTACATAGTTGTAAAAATCCTCAATAAGATCCTGGGAAACAGAATGCATCAAATCATCAAGAAGATTATACACCATGACCAAGTGGGATTCATCCAAGAAATGAAAGGATTGTTCACAGGTTCTAGGTAGGCATATCTTGGAAGAGCAAGGCCACCATCCAGCCAACTACAACATCCAAACTGGCCTTTCTGCTTCCACTCCTGCCCCTAACCCAAACAAGATCTTCCCCTCAGTAGTCGAGTTACCCTTCCTTGAGCTTTTAGAGCTCCAAAGGTCAATCCTTTCCCCTCCCTGATTTCATCTATCAAGCTGCCCCATATACACTGTGCTCCTGCCACACTGGCTTGCTTTCTGCTCCTTAGCACACCAACTTTCCTCATGCACAGAATTTTTCAACTTACGAGTCCTTTGACTCTCAACACTCTTCCAAATACTCATGTCTGGATTCTTCTTAGTGCTCAGGCATCAGTTTGAATAGCATTTTATCGAAGACTTTTCTGACTCCTCCATCTATATATTCTCTACCACATCTCACCACTTCGCTTTCCTCTTGAGACTTTTGACTTTTTCCCCCCAGCTCATTGTTTATCTCCCCAATAACAAGCAAACTCCAAGAGGATACAAGTTTGTGTCTGTCATGCTTACTGTTTTCCTGGCACATAGAACAGCTCCTGTCCACCTCAGCTGTATCATCATAACTTGAGGATTACTATAGACACAGGTATGAAGATTGGGCAAGGCCTTTGTTTGTAAGCAAGCATAGGATTAATTTTCTGAGCTCTTCTCCCCCACAAAGGAACCAGGACATTTGATAAATGATTTAAAAGGCATGGAAATATTTAGAGTGGAGACAACTCTGAAAGTAAAGGGCCTCTCCTTCAACTCCACGGGCTTTCAAGAGGTAGAAGTACATGTTTATGTGGCTCTAACAACCACAAGTAGGTTCAGCACAGGCTATTTTCTCAGGAGTTCTTCTTAACAACAAAAGCTCCCTGAAAGTAAAAATCCCTGATTCTGCTCCAAGACAAGGCTCCTAAGAGAGGAAAGAACATTGAAATAAGAAACAAACAACCCAATTAGCAATAGGAAAAAAATGTGGTTACACATTGCTCTAAAGAGGATATACAAATAGCTGTGAAGCACATGACAAGACATGCAGAGTCCTTAGTCATGAGAGAAATGAGATACCACCTCACACTTACTGGGATGGCTATAATTTGAGAAAATAAAAGATAAAATAATAAATGTGGGGAAGGTATAGAGCAAGAGTCCTGCACTTTGCTGGTGGGAATGTAAAATGGTGCAACCTCTGGGGAGGGAGAAGTTTGGTGATTCCTCAATAAGTTAAACATAAAATTATAGTATGACCCTACAATTTTACTCCAAGGTATAGATCTAAAAGAACTGCAAACAGGCATCTAAACAACAACTTGCACGCAAATAGTCACAGCGGCATTATTCACAAAGCCAAGAATAAGACAATTCACAAAGCCAAGACATTTGGAAATGCCCAAATGTCCACTAATAGATGGACAGTTGGATGGATGGATGGATGGATGGATGGATGGATGGATGGACAAAATGCGCTATACCCACACACTGGAATATTATTCATCCATAAAGCAGAATGAAGGGGCTGGGGAGATGACTCAGTAGAATAAGCACTTCCCTGGCAAGTGCAAGGGTCTGAGTTCAATCCTTCGTTCTGAAAAAAAAAAAGTAAAATGAAGTACTAGTACTTGCCATGTTGTGGATGGATCTTGAAAATATTATACTAAATGAAAGAAGCCAGACACAGAAGTGCACATATTATATAATTCCATTTTTATCAAATATCCAGAATAGGCAAATCCATGAGAGACAGAAAGCAGATTATCAGTTGGGAAGGGGTGGCATATAGAACATAACAGAGAGGGACTGCTAATGGGTACGGGATCTACTTTGGGGTGATGAAAATGCTCTGGGACTAGGTAGTGATGATGATTATGTAATATTATGAATGTCCTACATGCCACTGAATTGTATAGCTTAAAATTGTAAAAATGCTACATTCTAGTTATGTATATCTCAGCATGATAAAAAAAAATAAAATAAAAGGGAAATGACTTCCTGGCCAAGGAGCTGAAGACAGAGTTCAGGGGGTTGACAGCAGCAGGAACCCTCTGTGTAGTCCTTTTTAAGACCCAGGTTTCATAGAGGAAAGGCTCACTGTGTGTACTCCCATGAGTGTCCAGTCCACGCTTTCGGGGGTCCAAGAAGAAGGCCTGGAGTCGTGGCACTCAGTTGTGCCCCAGGACAGATGAGAACTCTGCTGTAGGCAGTGGGAACTCAGCATGGTTGGGGTGGAAAATGATTCACCTGTGATAGTCAGGCACAGCTGACTCTCCGCTAGTGCAGTAGAGAAGGCATCACCTCCCAGGGCTAGCCAGAGGCTGACTCTTATGGATTAGACTGAACCTGTCTGCAAAAGGCCCATGTGTTTATATGGGGACTGGATCTTGGGGGTGCTATACTTAGCAATTCATCCACTGATAAGTGCATAGCTGAGTGTGCTGTTAGGAGGTAGGGGCTGGTTAGAAGTGGGTGATGGTACACGATCCAGTATTCTTGTTCCCAGCCCCTCCACTCTCTTTCTGTTTCCTGAATGCCATGAGTTGAATAGTTTTCCTCCACCATCAGATCTTTCCACCATCTATTTCTTCCTTGGGGCCCACAAATCATAGATCAATCTCACTGAAACCATGAGCCAAAATAAATCTCCCCTCCTTTAAATTAGATGTCAGCTATTTGGTCCTAGGGATAGGAAGGTGCCTAAGACACTGACTTGTGCCACAGGCTGCATTCTTGCTCTCCACTTCCAGTCTACTACCACGACTGCTTATCATCTCTGAGCTATGTCCCTCCAGGTGTCCTTGAAAGGCTCGCAGTGACAGCCTCCCTTGGGCTGGAGGAGTCCATTGGTAGGATGGGCTACCACCACAAAGGGGCAGAGTCCCTAACCAACGTGGCAGCCAGCAACTTTCATCACCATCTGCTCCCCAGCTGTGCTGGCTTGTAAAGTTATGCTGGCTGTGTCTGCAACCTGCTCTGTGAACTTGGGCAGGTTTCTTTCCCCCTCTCATGCATTGGTTATTTCACCTAGAAATGGAGGGGCTTGATAAAACCTTCAAGTTTCCTTCCAGGGGGCAGCACTCAGCTCAGGAGAGGGGTTTTGTCCTGGTGCTCTGATGCGGAACTGCTTGCTTTTGAATCACCGACATGATCTCGGTGCTATTCCACAAAGAATCTACTCCTTGGTAAATTGGCATAATGACAATATCTGCCCCAAAGGGCAACTTCAAGGATCACATGACAGTCACCCTCCTTGTAGGAAAGCAGCAGCTCATCAATGAATGGCAGACCTTCTCAGCATGCACTCTTGGATGTCCTTAGGTACCTAACACCACCACACTCACTACGAATCTAAATAAGCCCCGAAGCTGCTGCGCAGGAGAGGCGGCCTCCCGATCATACATCCTTTGAGAAGAATATGATCAAACTGATTGCATTCTTTGCTGTCATAGAATTTGGCAATTGGAAAACCCACTCTGTCCAGTTCTCCTGAGGCTGAGGAGGATTGGGCCAGAATAAGAGGAGGTTTCCCAGATGTCTGGGCAAAGGGTTGGATGCTTCTCTCATTCCTAGGCAGCCTGTTTCTTGATACAGGATTGATTAGTCTAATCAAGTCACTTCATTCCTCAAACTATTACATATAAATAGGTTAGTGCAGTGTGAAAATGTGGCTAGAAGGAATTAATGATGCCAGGCTTTCCTGAGAGGAGACTAAAATGTGCATGAAGTTAGCATGCAGAAATGCCAAGAATAGAAATGCCAGGCTCTAGCTGACATGGACACCACAGATAAGGCTCCACATGGTCCCCAAGAAGATTATTCTTTGAGACACAATCTGGAGACTTCCAGCAAGAGCAGATAAGGGGCCAAAACGAAGTGTACCTGGTCTAGGGACTTTCACACATGGGCAGGGCAATGTGATGCGTGCAGTAAGGTGTCCATGGGAACTAAACCCAGGTGCCACAGAGGGTACTGTACAGCTTAGGGAAATGGACCAGTGGGGATTCTCTGCAAGAGCCTCCAAGGCTTCCTTCTGGGAGAATGGCTGGGATGGCCAAGGTTAGGACTTCTGCTTTGACCATGAAAATTAGACACAGGCATGTAAACCAGTGGAAAGTGGCTGTGAGCAGAGATGTCCAGGGAGGGCAGCACAAGATGCCTTTACCCCAAACCTCTCTCATCATGGCCTCTTACAGGTGCCAGTAAAAGCTGAACTCTATTGTCTTTGGTTATTAGTCAGTCTCGGTGGCAAAATTTGAAAACCACCAGCATGCTGGAAGGAAATTAGTCCTTTGGCATTGTGTGACTTCAATTTCCTTTCCATTCTCCATTATTGGCTGAATTGTGTCCCCTAAAATACATATGATAAAGCCCTAGCCCCGTCATACTTAAGAATGTAAATATACTTGGAAATAGGGTCATTGCATATGAAACTAATTTAGTACTAGTCATATTGGAGTTGGAAGGGCCCCTAATCAAATATGACTGGTAGCCTTATAAGAAAAGACGCAGAAACAGAAACACACAGAAAGGGGTTCATGTGAGCATGGCAGAGACTGGATTCACTAAGTAGGGTTCATGGCTGAATGCACTCTTCTTCCCTAATTCTTACAACAAAGCTCTAACTCCCAGGACCTCAGAATGCAGCTGTATTTGGAGATGAGGTCTTTAAAGAGCTGATGGAAGGAAGTCACTGAGGCAAGCCTATGTCAATAAGACTGATTTCCTTAGAAGGGAGTAGTCACAGCCACACAGAGAGATGGCCAGTGGGCACACAGGGAGAGGCAGGATCTCCAAGCCCAGGACAAAGGCCTGGGGAGGAACTGGCCCTGTCACATGTTCATCCAAGACTTCCTGCCCACAGAACTGTGAGAGTCAATTTCCATAGTTTGACATAGAGACAGAGACATGGGGGAACGCCAGAAGACTGCGCTTCTGCTGCTGAAGCCGAAGAATGCCAAACACTGTCAGAAAGCTAGAGGAGAGGCACAGAATGGACTCCCCCACAGCATTTAGGAGGAAGCAGCCCTACCAACACCTTGACCTGAGATTTCCGGCCTCCAGAACCGTGAGGCCACACATATACCCTCCTTGGGCCACCTGCTGTGGTGCTCCATCATGGCAGCCAGGGCCTGTCCTCATAGGTTGGCCAGCTTGGCACAATGGGCTCCCAGCCTTGCTCATGAAGGCATGGAGAGGCTAGGCAGGGGAAGGTCAAGACAGAAGTTGAGGTGGCCATGGAGGGGAGGAGGGGTTGCTTATCCGACAGTGGCCAGTCTGGAGTTCTCCTCAACCCTCACCATTTCTTTGCCACACTGCCCAGAGGCTCCTAGACTTCTCCAGTGCTGGCAGGAAGCTGGAGGGAAACTGTGGTGGTGAGTTGCTCAGCCCACTGCCTGGCAGAGTGGATTCAGTACCAGAGTTAATGTCCTGAATGGAGTGCAGAGTGCCACTCATCCATGAAGAAGGAGAAGCGTGAGTCATTTGTAGGAAAGTGGGTAGACCCTGAGACCATCATGGTAAGTGAAGTAAAGCACATGCCGAAGGTTAACTATCACATGGTTTCTCTTACATGAGAAATTCAAAGTATGAATAAGGTAAAGAATGGAGTAACAGAAAGATGGTCCAAAAAAAGGAGTGAATTCTACAGATATGGAAAGAGGATTCTGGGAAGAAGGGGAAAGGGAGGTTGGGAGGGATGGGGGAAGAAAATGATCAAGATATGGTATGTTAATGTCCCAATTCCTCAAGATAAATGTGATTGTTGTGCATCACAAATGTAGTCTAACAATAAAAATAAAATGAAAACAGAAAAATAAGGAGTTGTTGTCTTTTTCCTCAGAGTGGAAGAGACGGAGGATTCCAGCCTGACCCTCAAGGCTCAGGAATGTTCAAGACCCACGAGAAGCAGCCAGGGCCAGCTCGCAAAGCAGACAGAATTTTCAAGCCACAACCCACACTAGGCTGTGCCAAGTCCCTGCTGCCCACCTCAGGAGGTCTGCACAGGGCCTTTCTGTCCGAAGCTGCTAGTTTTGTTTTTCAGGTGTACAGCGCTGGGGATTTGAATCCAGGTCCTTATGCATGCTACACTAGTGTTCTACCATGGAGCCAGGTTCCCCAGCTCTAAAATTGCCTTTTGACCCCTTGTACTCTAGCTTAAATTGCTACATAAGGTTTGCATTCCAGAGGACCTAGGAGTGGGGGAAGACAGGGTGTGTGTGAAAAGAATCAAGATGCGATATGCATATTTACCAGCTCCCTGCATGACTATATTTACCATTCATCACAAACTCACTAATAAAAAGGGAGGGGAGAATTTTGTATCCTAATACACGATACATCCACGTTTATTTAAACATAATAAAATAATCATCATTTTACTCATTGATGAAAGTGAACCTGATCTCCCTAATTTTGGAGTAAAATGGGTCATCCACGAAGATAAAGCAAAGGTTGCAGAGACTCAGGCTGGAGAAAGGCTAGTAACCTTCCTGGCTGCTGTGCACCGCTAAGCAGTGCCCAACACCAACTCTTCCCCAGAGCACTGCCCTCAGGGCTCAAGGCAAGGAAGTCCTGCTTGCTCTTCTGCCCTTCCCTGAGCTGCCACCACCTCCTCCAGCTGGCCCCATACCATCCCTGCCAGGCTCTCTGGGTGCTCCCTACCCCCAGGAGGGCTTAGGTCCTGGCATACTTCTGCCAGGTGGTGTCCTGGCCTCTTCCATGCCCCTCCAATGCCTGCCAATGAGCCCTGCCCGCCACCACCTGGGACAGTCTGCAGTTAGCCATGCCTGCATTAGGTGGGATTGGCCCAGCTCATTGCTTCTGCCTTCGATGCTCACATCCATAGTCTTGGCTCATTCATTCCCTGGGGCGTTTGCCTTACGCCAAGTACTTATACGAAACAACAGGAAGTCAGCATGGGATCATGAGGAGAAAGACAGCCACTATAATGCAGGGAGGAAATTGCCATGGCCCAGGTGCACTTAGGGGACTGAGGCCACAAATGAGGAGGCCAATCCTAGCCAAGGGATGAGGTGCAGAGCAAGGTGCTGTCCTGGAGGAAACAATGTCTCCTGAGATCCCCCAGGAATCCACGGAAAGAGGAGTCTCTGAGGTGAACCCAACAGCGTGTGCTCTGTCAGGAGCCCACTGATTTCTTGAGCTGAGGAGAGGATTTCCAGGCACTTGCACTGGGTAGGTTGGCCTGGCATCCTGCCAGCAGTAAGTGCCTATGGGCACATCAGCCCAGCTTGTCACTGCAAGGTCCCCTTGGCCTGGGTGGAAGGCTCTGTAGGAAGAAGAGGGAGTGCAGCTGTCTCACTGGTGAGGTATATCCTTGGATCCACACCCATGCTCATAACAGAGGTGGCTGGCAAACTGGAAATGGTAGGGCCAGCTAAATGGCTCGGTGGATTGTAGTGCCCGCAAGCAGGTGTAGGGGCTGGAGGTTCGATCCCCAGGGCTTTGGTGCCGTCCTCGCCCCCAGGGCATGCTGAGACAGCAATTGAGACTGGGTATGGTGGTGTGCACCTGTAGTTCCAGCTCTTGGGGGGGCTGTAAACAGGTGGGTCACTATGAGTCTGATCTAGTAGTGAGACCCTGAACACCCTCTAGAGCTTCCCTAAAATACAGAAAAAAAAAACCCCACTAGAAATGGTTCCAAAGGTCATGCAAGGCTGAAAGCCATGTGCCTGGAAAGTGGCTAATGCGCTCTGTAACTCAACTGCCCTCATCCCTTTTGCCATAGTGACTGATTGCAGAGATATTTTAATGAGTGAAAGGGGGTCTCCAAGTGGCTGAGTCAAACCCCAAAGTGTTTATCCTCAAGAGGGTCTCCTGGGCTCAGACCTGCCCAGTATGCATGCCCATTACATGACAGAATGGCTGGGGCTCTCCAGCAGAACCCTAAGAAAGCCTAGAAGTGGGGGTGGCCAGGAGGCTGCCATTGCATCAATTTGCCTTCTCTGAGTAGCACCACGGAGAACCTCAGAGCCTCTCCTGCAGAGAGAAGGCAGTGTGAAAGACTGGCTTCCTGTCTTCTGCTGAGCAGGGCCCTGGGAAATGTGAATGGAATTCTTTCATGACACTGATGAGGGGGAGAGTCCTTGCCTAGTCCAGCTTTTCTGATACCAAATGATCATAACTGTGGCATGTTGGCAGAGACCTAGGCCACTGCCTCTAGTCCCCAGAGTAGTGTCTGGCATGGATAGGAGCCCAACAGGTATTTGCCACAGGAATAAGTGCATGGATGGATGACCAGGTAGATAGATAGGTGGGTAGGTGGATGGATGGAGATAGAATTTGGGCAATCCAGGACAGGTTAAAAGATGACAGGCAGAACTGATGAAAGAGTGAGCTTGCATTCTGAAGGGATCCTTAGGAAGCAGGAAAATACTTGGGCAACTCACTGACCAATAACTTGGTGCCCGGCAAGCGCTAAGCGCTTTCTATGCAGGGCCTGCTCATGGTCAGCATCTCATGTCAAGTTCACCAGAAGGTGAAGACTCTTATTCCACCCCCACCTCCCCACCCCTGTGACAGATGAGACAACTTAGGCTCAGAGAGCTAAGGTGACTTGGTTGGAACAGCAGGATTCTAAGTGGCAAAGCTGCAGTAGGAGCCAAACTTGAGCTTCAGGGGGCCTCTTGAGAAACAGACTCCCTGCTTTTGTACCATACTGCACCCTCACTTGGGCAAAACCCCTGGCATACCTCTTTGGCATGAAAAGGCAGGGCTTTCTGCTTGCACCCCCAAGCAATGTTACTCTGGGATCTGGGGGTATTTCCAATGTCACCGTGGTTGGGAGGACATCCGGTGCCTGGGGTAGCCCATAGCCTGGGGCCTGGCACCTAGAAAGGGTGCCTGGAGCAGGTTATATTAGCATGACCCTTGAGTAGTATTAATAACCAGACAGAGGGCACCAGTGTGTGTCAAATCCAGAAGGTGAGATGAGGACAGGCAGGCACAGGAGGATGAAGTCAGTTGCCAGGAAAGGCCCGCATGAGGGGTGGGGGAAAGGTCAGAACTGGTACAAGTCTAGCTGGGCTGGCTTCTGACTCACTGTGACACTGGGTTAGGGCGTCCTGCTGGGAGTTGCGATCTGGGACTTTGGGCTGCCTGAGCACCCCCACATTGACATATCCTGCTTCTGCTGGGCCTCTGTATATAGGAGCCTGTCTGTAGCAATGGCTCTTATCCCATTCCATCCAACCCTTGGCCCCTGGCACACACCACTCATCCTTGAACACACTCTTCCTTTCATTCATTTGTTCTGTCATTCTTTCAACAAGTATTTCAAAGCAGCCAGTCTTCTGAGCCAGTCCCTAAAGCCACAGAGGGCCCAAAACAGCACTTATTCTCCCAGAGAAAATACTAAATAAAACTCAGTGACCACACAGTGACACAGTACTGGGACAGAAGAAGTGTGGGGATTGAGAGGCCCTGTAAATGTGCTGCCTGACTCAACCTGGGGGTGCTGGCAAGGGTGGGCCTAGTGACACAGAGCTCCCATGAAATGCAAGGACATAGATTTAAGCTGAATGTCACCTTTCACTTCTTTTTGTGGCAGTAGCTGACCGAGGGATGAGCAAGTAAAGTAAGTGGAACCATTGAGACCCTTCCTGACTCTCTTGCCCAGTGAATTCAAACAAAAAAATTATATAATTATGGCCATTATCTGTGGCCATATTAGGGATATTAAGGTAATCGATCTCTAGCTAAATGCCATGGATGGCAGTGAAGAGAGGGGAAAGAAATCTAGGTGTCTAACAATCACCAACTCAGCCCTATCTTTAGGCTTCATATTGTATATATCAATAACTTTTCTGATTAACTTGAAAGTTGAAAAAGTGGGCACAGGAGCATTGTCAGCTGAGGAGATGCATAACGGTCTGAGGGGCCTGAGAATGATGAGGAAAGGCTCTGCAAGGCTGGCTCATCAGTAGCACAACTGGGCAGGGGGATGATTTTTAATGGTCTGCAAATCACCAACCTGGCCTCCTACTTGCTCATAGTGACAGCGCAGTGCAGACCTAGAACATACCTCTTATGGCTCCAAAAGCCTTGCCTACCATCCCAGAGCCTACACCACATGTCTTCATAGCAAGTGGCATTTCCAGGAGTCTCCTGGCCCTTAGGACTTCAGGACACAGCTCCCTGAAGTCAGCTCCCTGATTCTCCACTGTGGCATGGGGATCTGGTTGGAACAATTTGGTAAGGCAGTACAAGGGATGCTGTGAGTGGTAGGGTTTGACACTGAAGCCAGCTTTAGGCATCTATGAATGTTCTGAAATGTGGGCTAGAGATTTTGCATTTTATGTGGAGTAACATAGTAATATTAATGACATAGCTTCTAGATACTAGCTCAGAAGGGGTACAACAGTAGTATTGATTTACCCATTTCAAGAGGGCAAGTGCCAAGTGGAGTCCTGGAAGTAAGCAGTAGATACTTATGTAAAATGAGCAGGCCCATGTACCACGGCCCAGCGATTCCTGGCATGAAGCTGTCTACCATTTTCTGCGTTTGTCTGACACCCCTGATGAGGTTTGCAGTAGCGAGGCCTAAGTGAGCTTTCAGTAGAGAGGATTGGTTTAAAAAAAATAGAGGTGAAATTTAACATAAAATTCAGCATTCAAAATATGTACTTCGGTGGCATGTTGTAAATCACAGTACTGTGCAAGCACCATCCCTGCCTGGTCCCAAAGCATTCCCATCCCCCAAAGGGCACCCTGTACCACGAGCAGTCACTCACCATACCATGCTCCAGCCCTTGGCATCACTAGCCTGTTTTCTGTCTCTATGGAGTTGCCTCTTCTGGACTTTTCATATGAATGGAATCACATAACAGTGACCTTTTACATCTACATTTTTCACTTAGCAAGTTTCACCTTTACAGTAGTATATATTATTGCTTCACTATTTTTTAGCACTGAATAATATTCCACTCTGGAAATATCATAATTTGTTTATCCCTTAATCAGCTGGAGATCGTTTGGGTTGTTTCCATCTCCTGGTTATTATGAATGTTGTTGCTAAGGACCTTGATGCTTTGCTTGAACACATTTAACACTGTCCGGTCTACACTTGGGAGTGGAATTGCTAGATCACATGGTATTTCTATGCTTTTTTTTTTTTAAGAAAATGTCAAAGCATCTTACTTAGTATATGTTGGTCATACATAATTACATTCACTGTGGGGAAGTGGTACATGTACATAAGTCATCTTTGTCTTTTTTACTCACCCTTCCTGTCCCTGCCTTCACATCTTCCCCCAGACTCCCTTCCTATGTTCAAAATTCTACCACCTTGATTCCTACCATTTCTCTTTTGCTTTGCTCTTTAAATTATTTATACTCTGAAAGAACATATTAAAGAATCCACGCACCATTTAACCATCTGTGTCTGACTTATTTCACTTAGCAATATGGTCTCAAGGGGCATCTATTTTCCTACAAATGAGTCCAATTTCTCCTTCCTTATGGCTAAGTAGTACTCTACTGTGTAGACACAGTATATTTTCTTCATCTTTTCATCTGTTGATGGACATACAGGTCACTTCCAAACTTTAGCTGTGAGTTGTGCAGCTATAAGCATGGGCACCCATGGACCACTGCTACATGATGTCTTTAACTCTTTTGAGAAGATTCCCAACCAAAATGTTCAGTGAGTGCTGCTTTAAAAAGGCCTGTGGAATATGTGGTTATACCTTCTGTGTAGCCCAGGAAGCACAGGCTCAGGAACTATTGGATTAGTAATATCCCTTAGTTATGTGAGGCTGATCAGGCCTGCAATCTCCCAAACAAGTGGAAAGGGAAAGCTTAAATCAATGAATCAACTGGTATGATCTTAGGGCTTGGGGAGATTCAAAAACCCTCTCACAGCTCTTGAGATTCTCTGGGTTCTGACCAAGAACTTCTCTGGGTGGCCCATATTTATTTGGTTTTCAAACAAAGGAGGTGAATGCTGAAGAAAACCTGGGATTCCAGGAAACCTTGGTAAATACTTTTCCAAGTAGTAAATTATGTCACTCAGGAGAACTACTTTATCTTGACATTTATTGTAGGAGTGTGGGGCCTGCCGCTGTAGCCTCCTTTTAGTTAATTGGGGTTGGAGCCAGATGTCCTCAGCTGTGGCCTTATGTTGTCCTTTGAGGTGTCCCAAATTCATAGGCCAATATAAGCCTCAGCCAGCACCAGTGACTCACAGAGGTTCGCTTACTGAGTCCAAAGCCCATCTCCAGACAAGGGTCTAAGCTCCAGGCAAATTCGTTCGTAAACATGAAAAGCCAGTTGGTTAATATTACATCCTGTCAGAGCCACTTTGTAGTAGTCTTCATCAAGGAACGGCAGCTGGTAGGTTCTACCATGCCCCACCCTAGAGTAGGCAACTGAGGGCCAGTTTCTGAGATGCCAGTTCCCAAGCTCTTCCCAAGGTGCTAACCCAGAGCCTGGCCTCATAAGCCCCAAAGGACAGACTGAGTCAGAGAGCTGGTGTTCTACAGGGGAGTGTCAGACTTGTTTGCCCATCCCCCTCTAGCCCTCACCTGGGGCAGACACCCTTGTCATGGACTGAGGCCCTTGTCTGGGTCTCATGGAGAAGGATGAGCCCCCAGTGCTTTGGTGTTCTTGATAGCCTTTTGTCTTGGGGGCCAGATTGTGTGCCAGGGCCACTGAGTCAGGACACAGTGCACACAGCCAGTGTGTGCCTTCCCTGTGTCAGGCCCTGGGCTAGGAGCCACATATTAGTGAGAATAAATTCACCCAGGCATTGACTCATCCTCCATGTGAGGAAAGCCTACTACACAGAAGGCTACGTGATGGAGCTATCAAGTGGAACAGGCTGGCATGACCTCTCCAACCACATTCTAGACAAGAAATGTGGTACAAGAAAAAGTAAAAGCAAACAGCACAATGAGCTATCACTTGACACCCACTGGGTGCTTATAACCAGGATGACAAATACTATAATGAGCACTGGCAAGGAGACAGAGAAATTTGGACCCGTTTGTGTTTCTGGGGACAATGTAAAAGAGGACAACCACTATGGAAAACAGTTAAACACTGAATCTTAATTTGACTCACTCCTTCCACTGCTAGGTATAGACGCAAAATAACTGAACCCCACTTGCACCAGTGCTTGTATACCCATACTTGTAGAAGTGGCATTCACACAGAACAGCTAAAAAGTGAAAAGGACCCCAATTCTAAAAACTGGAGTGTGGACAAACACAATGTGTTTTAGGGCTGGGGAGAGAGCTCAGCAGTCTCAGCATGTGCCTGGAAAGCACAAGGACTGGGTTCGATCCCCAGCACCACACTCTGTGCCAGCCTCACCTCTGAGCTGCAAGTGAGACCCTATCCCAAATACAAAGTGTATTCTAAGCACACAATGGAAATGAAGCGCTAACACATATGACAATTTGGATGAACCTTGAAAAGAGACAATGCATTATGTAATTTCATGCATGTATAAGGTCCAGGACAGGCAAACCCATAGAAACAGGGACAGGGAGGAACATGGAGTGACTGCTTGGTAAGCATGGGGTCTCTTTTTGGTGTGAGGAAAATGTTTTGGAACTAGAAAGTGATGGTGGTCACACAGATTCGTGAAAGTACTAACCACCACCAAAATGTGCATTTTAAAATGGTAGTTTCGGACTGGCCGTGGTGGCGTGCGCCTGCAATCCCAGCTCTTGGGAGGCCGTAAACACGCAGATCGCTATGAGTGCGATCTAGTAGTGAGCCCCTGAACACCCTGTAGACCCTTCCTTAAAATACAAAAATAAATAAGATAAAATAAAATGGTAGTTTTGTGTTGAGTGAATATCACTCTAAGAGAAAGAAAATACATCACTTGATTTTTACAGTCAGCAGTGATATGTAGACACTGAAGGAGAAAAATAAGCGTACGGAGGGGGTTTACCCTGGAAGGCCAATAAAGGCTCTCCAAGGGGGGATATTCACCCGAAGACTTAGAAGCAATGCGCTAGTCATCCAAAGAATCAGGAGAGGATCCCTCCAGCTTTACAGGATGCAGAAGACTTGCATGCAACCTTCACGGTCTCATGAGGAGACAGGTGGGCTGAGAGACAGCAGAATAAGCACTCCAAGAGGGACAGGCACAGAGCACATGGGAAATCACAGGAGGGCACTGCCCCCTGCATGCTTGAACTCTTCTGGGCAGCAGAGGACCCGGTGATTCCCCGATCCAGGTCGTGGAGAATGAATGAGAGACAGCTCACAGAACATAATAAAGGGGGAAGCCGTGATGGCCTGACTCTCAGGGGTGGGATCACCTCATCCACTCCTCTGTGGGGAGACTGGGGAGACTGAGGCCTGCAGCAAGTCACCTGACACAGGAGCCGCACAGCAGGGTATGAGGAAGCATTTAGCCACTAGATTGACAGAGAATTGCGTTGGAACCCTGGCTGCTGTATGATCTCCACAATATATTTTGTGTCTGGGCGTCCATCTTCCCATCTGTAAGGTGGGAATGAACACCAGGCCTGTCAAAGTCACTGCAAGGATGTACAGTATGAAAATGGGGAAGTGGAACTACCTATGATCTCTGGTTCCTAATCCATAACTCGGGCCACTTGACCAAGTGGCCTTCGTACCAGCAGCATTTGAACAGCCAACCAGAACAGTACCCTCTGGAGAAGCAAAGGGCCACTGCGTGTCTCATCCTAAGTGTATTTCAAATGGGACTGGATAGTGGATAACATGCACTAGAGGGAAAGTTGCAGAGAAAAATGAGAGAGCAACTTTTCTAGCAGTCAATATGCCTTTCAGAATCAAGGTGTATTCTGGGTCAACATCAAAGATGCAAGACAGAGAGCTGAAATTCGCCATTCCATTTTCTTTTGAGAAACATGGAATGGTCTCTTTCTATGCAGGGAAAAACAAAACAACCCATGCCGTTGTTCCAACACTCATTCAAAGCACTTTGGATAGGAGCAGTTCTCTCCCACTCCAAGCCTCAAGGTTGACTCCCTTACAGTCCCAGCCCTGGACAAGCTCCAGCTGTGCCAGAGAAAATGCAGGGAGTTCTGTTACATTTGGTTTTCAGATAAACAATGAATAACCATATAGTATAAGCAGGTTCCAAAGGTTGCATGGACCCTATTTATACTACAAAACACTGTTTAGTTGATGTTCAAATCCAACTGGGCATCCCGTATCTTTATTTGCTAAAACTGCATGCAAACTGTAGCACCCGCCAAACCAGGCAGGAGTTGCAGTCGGCTGGCCACAAATCTGGGTTACTAGGTAAACTGCAGTGGTGCGTGGGGACATAACACACAGAGCTGGCCTGAGTTCGGTTCTGCACACACCTGCAGAAGTAGCCATGCTGGGGCCCATGGTGAAACTGAAGGGTGGCCAAGCACACTGACTCCTGCCTGTGCAGGGCCATGCAGGCACCTGTGAGGAGTCCCTCCTCACCACACCCAATTCTAAAGGCAGTAAGGTGGGTAGCCCTGCTGTCTTCCCAGTTCACCAGCAGCGTGCAATAAGCCCCGCCCAATCTGGGAAGTACTTCCGGCCGAGCAAGGCGTTGCAGCAGCCCCTGACCCCCATTTTCCCCACAACATCCACTGCACCTCAGTCTGTCTGTATGCACCAGAAAGCAATGTGGTGGGGAGCAAAGACAACGCAGCCTCTGCCCTCTTGCGTGGGGCTGGAAGTCTGCCACATACCAAGGAGCACACCTGTGTCTGGTGCCATACCAGACAATCATGCTGCAGCCTCAGAATGGCCCTAGGGCTGTTCAGATCTCCCCATTTTATAGATGCAAATACAGAGGCTCAGAAACATAAGCCAGGAAGGAGGTATAGGTTTAAACCCAGCCTTTCCAGATTCCAGAAAATGGAAAGTGCCTGGGGGATCCAGCCATAACCCAGCATGCTGGGGACACTGGGGCAGGGAGGTGCCTCCTGTCATTGGTGGGAGGAGGTGCAGGCAGGAGCCTTTTGATAACTCAGGGCCCAAGTAGAAAGGGAGGCAGCTCTGCTACAGGATAGCAGTGCTAGAAGGAGTGCTGGGGCTGTGGGGACAAATCGAAGTACCCTACCTCCCCAAGGTGGACACTGTAATCATTTGGCTAGACTCCCACTGAGCTGTGTCATCACAGCTCAATGGCATCCCTCTTCCATGGTCCTGCACTGGAGAACTACCACAGCTCCCCCCCGCCCCCAGGTGGAGATGCCCACAGTTAGGAGGCATCCCACAAAGGACCACACTGTACCCTCAGGGACAAGTGCCAGGCTTCCTTCGTTCATTTGTTTCCTTGGCGACAAACACTTCCCTGGGTGGGGGAGACAGCTCAGTGGCACAGCATTTGCCTGGCAAGTTCAAGGTCCTGAGTTTGATTCCAGGTACCAAAAATACTTCCCATGTGCCTGCCAGCCTTGACATGCCATGGTAGGTAGGGGCGGAGGATAGCTATTATTAAGAAATCAAATCATAACAAATACTAATGAGGCTGGGTGGGGGAGGATCCTTGCACACTGTTAGTGACAATGTACCCTGGTACAACCACTGTAGAAAGCACTATGGAGATTCCTTTAAAAACTAAAATTACCCAGGCATGGTGACACATGCCTGTAATCCTAGCACTTGGGAGGCTGAGGCAGG
This sequence comes from Octomys mimax, assembly GCA_002564305.1. NCBI lineage: Eukaryota > Metazoa > Chordata > Mammalia > Rodentia > Octodontidae > Octomys > Octomys mimax. Next base: position 3,746 of record NDGM011178317.1, on the reverse strand, counting down.
AGGGTCACTGCAAGTTCAAGATCACCTTGGGCTACAGTGTGAGCTCAAGGCCAGCCTGAACTTCATAGTCAAACCCTTTCTAAAAGAAAAAAATATTGAATAAATCTAAAAACTAAAATTAGAAATTCCATTTCACCCAGCTCTTCTTCTTCTACATATCTTCCCTAAGGAGCTAGGACATCGTATTACAGTGACACACGCATACCATGTTTATAGCAGTGTAATTTATAATAGCTAACTGTTAAAAGAGGTCTACATGTCCACAAGTAGATGAATAAAGACAATGTGGTATTTGCACACCGTGGAGCACTACTCTGCCATAGAGAAGGATAAACTTGAGTTACCTGTAGGAAAATGGATGCACCTTGAGACCATGATGCTAAGAGAAATAAAGCAGACGCATGAGCTTAAATACTGAATGATTTCTCTTATATGAGAAATTCAAAGTTAAACAAATTCAAAATAAAATATAAGAGGCTGAGGAGATAGCTCAGCAGTACAGCCTCCTGCCTGGCAAGCTCAAGGTCCGGAGTTGGATTCCCAGTACTAAATAAATAAATATATCATAATAGGAAATAGGGAGATAGATTTTTTGCAAAAGAAAAGGGGACCAAAAGATGGAGGGAGGAGGAGAGAGAGGAGACGAAGGGGATGAACAAGAAATGAAGGCGTCATGTCCATGCCCCAACTCCACACAAGGACCTTGGCACCTCTCTGGCCACACTTTCAGGTTCTGAGAATGCCGGGCAGGGCAGGAGGGGTTCTCAGAAGCTGGTGCTGATGCAACACAGAGTGGGCTTTGGCGCCTGTGGCTAGCCATCAGCTCTCGCAGACAGTGGGAATGCAGGTCTCTGTCCCAGGATCTCCCAGCCAGGCCAGCTCCTCATGAGGTGCCCTGTCCCCTGTCCACAGCAAGTGCACCTGGGTTCCTGGCAGTCACTATGCTCACAGCCCCCCCACACACACACACAATGACCAGCCGAAAACTCTGATCGTCCCAGGCTTGGGCTTGTGCCAGGCCAGCTCATACTCTGAACCCGGGCTGTGCCAGGGGTCTCTAAGCCCTCAGCCACTCCAGAGATACTTGAGGCTCCATGCCACCCTGTCCCCTGGTCTGCAGATTTTGTTACCTACCAGCCCATTGGCCTTTCTGGTTACATGCTGAGCTGCCAGCCCTAGAGAGCCACCCCTTGCTCAGGTCTGTGGAACCCTCCCTCCAGCCTCCAGTTCCACTTTGTAGTTGTCCCTTCCTTGCTTTGAGTGCCCACCTCATTCATGTCTTCCTTCCCTGCCTGTCCCCTTTTTCAGCCATCAGAGAGAGTGGAAGTCCCTCCTGTCACCTTCCCTGCCCATTTCTTCGAAAGAGTTTCTCTGTGCAAACCCAGACAGGGCCAATCAACCATAAGCACAGTGCTGATTAGTGTGACATGTGTGGCATCAGAGCCCCTGCTGGAGGCTGGCACAGTGCCAGGGGCTGGGGCTAGAACAGGAAGCAGACAGATGAGATCCCTGCCCGGAGAGGCCTGCCATTTCAGAAGGTAAAGCAAGGCACAGCAGACTTGGCCCTTTGTGTGCAGAGGAAGCTTCGCTAAGGCACTGGGGCATGCCTCACTTGTGACCTCTTCCAGCCCCGGATCCTGAATTCTTCTGGGCACAGTAAGGCAGGAGAAAAGGCTCAGCAGTCCCAGCCTCGGCCATCTAGGAGCTCCCAGCCTGGTGGAGAATGAGACGTGCAAATCCCTAATTAGACTGGAAGCCAGAAAGCTGTCCCCGAGGTGCGACTGAGGTCATGGAGGACACCGCTGTCTGAGCGGAGCGCGGGAGCACAGAAGAGCAGGAAAGCTCGAATGGGTGTGTGGACACTGCCACAGCCACCGCCTCCACTGGTCCGCACCCCTGGCTGGAGTCTGACTTGCTGTCCAGTGCAGTCACCAGCACAGGCTGAATCACTGGGCTGGGCGTGAGAGGAGACTGCCAGCTTAAACAGGGCACGCCCAGTGTCGTCTTAGTTGCAAGCAGCGAAGCCTTCAGGGCTAAGGATAGCCCAAATATCACAGGAGACATACTTATACCAACAGATGCATTGCTTACATGAAACGCAAAGGTGACTGAGAACTGGGGCAGGACGGAGGGGGGAGGGGGAATTTCTAGCAGCTTTGGTGGGTGGGGGATAGGAACGGGCCCAGGAGAACTTGCTCAGGAAGAGCCAAGATCCCCAGGTGAGCTTCCCAGGAGATACAGGGAAGTTTGGAGGGTTTAGGCTACCTGGAGCAGGCGTGGTCCCCATGATGTACACAAGGAAGCCACACTGCCTGTGACTGGTGTTCTTGATCCTTGTGCTTTGTCATCTGCTCCTTTCTGAGGACAACCAGGCGGACACCCGTAGGCTGTTGCTACCAGTACTAGCTTTGAGGGACAGCAGGACAAAGTGGCAAGCCTAGTCTACGTAGCAGGGGCCTGTGCTTTTCCCATGCTGGGGTTTCTTGGGACAGGGCCTGGTGTCTATAAACCACAGCTATACCACCACAGCCCAGGCCCAACAGCAGTCTCCACCCTCCGGATTCACCAAAAACGGAGGAGAGGGGGCACCAGGGTTCATCAGTGAGACCATGGAAGTGGATTATGCAAAGCCCTGGATGTACCACACGAAGTCTACACAGCTTCATAAAACCAGGATTTAGCTTGGCCTAAAATAAGCACATTAACCACGGTAAGTAGGAAGTAAATTTCAAGCTAGCAATGATTTTGTTTGCTTTTTTCATAAGTATGAGACGTTTGGGGAAAATTTAAAGTCCAAAGCTCTCCTGCAACAAAACCTCCTATGGAGGATAGAGTTGATGCTGTCTTTTGGTGTCCATCGATTTCCTGTAGGAATTAGAAGTGGTAGAAATAGAAATGAATGCAAAAAACCAAGAGACAGCTGCTGGCTGTGGGCTGGGTGATAACACGGGTGCTGCTAAACCTCACCCCCTGCAAAACACAGCTGCAAACCAGTGACACAAGGGGCACACAGGGAGGCTGTAGAATCCATCCATTCTGGGTTCAAGTTGCTGTGCCACTGAAGGGTCACAGGATGTTGGGAAGGTTCCCAAATATCTCTGAACTTCTGTTTCCTTGTCTCAGAAATGAGTATAATGAGCCTCCGCAGTTTATAAGAATTCAGGAAGATACAATTGGAACATAGAATATGCTCGATGGCCAGGAAATAGACAGCCCTGGCAAGGAGCTTGTAAGCGGCCCTGAGACTTCCAGACGTGGGAATTTGGGGGCACTTCAGTCCCACAGCTATTACTCTTCACTGAGATGGACTGAGCGACAACCCAGCCGCAGCCAGGACGGGTGTTGAAAGTACCGTTTCCTTTGTGTGTGGTAGTGGTTGGGAGCTGGAGGACGCTGAACGGGTCACATGGGGTCGGCAGGGGGGAACATGGGCCGCTTTGCTGACATTCCTCTCCCGGGGCTATGCTGGCCACCTGGGCTGGTGTGCTCAGGCCAGAGCTGCTACTGCAGCCCTGGTGCGTGAGACACTCTGGCACTGAGAGGGGAGGTGGGGAGCAGAAACCATGAGCCTTGGCCTTTCCTCCAGCGAGAGAGAGGCTCAGGAAGTGAGCATGCGCTGATGCTGGCCTCCTGCCTGTTGGGTGGCCGAGCATGCCGGGCATGTGTGGAAACTGTTGTGCGTATGTTTCTGAGAGGAGACCAGAAAGCCCTGGTTCAGAATGCTTCTGGGGCTCCTGAAATGAAGC
>NDGM011178312.1:0-13035 GCA_002564305.1 Octomys mimax | reverse complement strand
AAGCTGTTGGAAGCTGCTAGTTCTCTTGGGCTGTTCTGCTGGAGGAGCTCGTCATGCTGGCTTCCCGGATGAACTCTGAAGGAGCCCTGGTCCTCATCTTGAGCATTGCTTCCTGGTTCCAGAAGGGAACATGGTGCACTGCTCAGCTTCATGAAGAAGCTTGTTGCATTGGCTTTCCTGATGCGAACTCAGCTTTCCTCACTGTTAGAGGAACTCAGGACTTCACTGTTGCTAAGGATGGCTGTGGTACTTTGGGGCAAGCTCTGGTGTTTACATTGAGCGTTGCTTCCTAGCTCCAGTTCAGGTCCCTCAGCCTGCAAGCACAGGTCCTTCATCTCACTGGAATAGACTTTCTAGCTTTCACCACTGACCTTTGGGCCTTTCCAGCACAGGTCCATGAAGCTGACCTGCATAGACTTTGTTGTGGGCTCTAGGCCTCCAGCTGGATTCTTTAATGTTTAGTGTATGGAGAGGTTTCCTGCACTTATATATAATTCTTTGGGTGACCCATTATAAAATATTATAAAATGTGTCCTGTATTGTTTCCCTTGCAAAAAACCCCAAGCCTTGACAATCTCACACTTTATTGATGTATTTTTTCATGTAAAAGGAACCATGTGATATTTAAGGTCATACGTCTAATTTACTTCACTTAACATTACAGTCTGAAAATGTAGCCATTTTGTTACAAATGACTCAAGTCTTTTTTTTACAGCTGAGTTCTGGGCTGGGGAGATAGCTCAGTAGAATAAGTGTTTGCCTGGCAAACATAAGGTTGAGTTCAATCCCTGGTACTGAAAAAAAAAAAAAGTCGCTACAGCTGAGTTCTACTTCATTGTGGAGAGATAACACTTTTTCTTTATTCATTCATCTGTTGATGAACATTTAATATGTTTCCAAACTTTGGCTATTAGGAATTGTATAGCTCAAAAGTTAAAGTATAGCTTCACTCAATGTGTATCATTTTCGTACCATTGTAAAATTTAAAAATCATGAACTAATGCATTGTAAGTGAAGTACTTTTAATGGTCATTCTGTATCTTCCATGGAGGCTATAAGAGGAGAGAAGATACTAAGTAAATTTTGTCTCATTTTTATATCTAGCATGGTGCCCTGTTATATTGTAGGCCATCAAAAAAAGATTTAAAAATAATAAATATAATCAAAAATCCCCAATCATGCAATTCAAAAACATACATAAATATATATTAAACAAATCCATGAAAATGGAAGTTTGTTTTTAACAAAATATAGGAATGTGTTTTCAAGAAAAATAATTCACAATCCTGAATTTTACTGTGAGAGGTCAGGAAACAGGTTGGTGTTCCCAAGGTCATTCTCCAAACAGTCCTGTGATGAGGGTCTGAGTCGTCAGATTTCATATAACTTAATTTGCCCCCCCCCACCTTCAATGCCTTTTGGATATTTTTAGAAATCCCGTGTCCAAACAAATCTCTGCAAGGGAAATTTATACTCCTACAACCACCACGTGTGTGGTATGCAGCGGAGCAGAAAAACAATCAGCAGTGCATTTGATAAAGGAGAAAAGAGCAGAAAGTGAGTCCCTGGGCAAAGCATCTTGAGAAAGCCAGCCCAACAACAGCTGCTTGCATTAAAAATGATTGCTTTATATTTATGGTGGACAGGCAACAATGAGCAGCTGATAGCCTATAATCTAACATGAATGACTTAGGAAAATATTCTTAATGTATAATTCAGCTGAGTGTCTTCGGGCATTAAACACTCAGCAGGGACCACTCAGAATTGGCCTCGAGCGATCTGACAAAACCTCACAGACTGTTATACCCTTCCAGCACCATTATAGAGTCTGCTACTTGGGAAGACTCTGAGGAAGTCACCAGACTCTGAGGACAAAGACCCCACTGGGCACTCAGCCCCCAGTGTCCCTACTGGCTTCATAGTAAACAAACCCTCAGCTGTGGGCTGCATCAAGCGGGGAAAATGAAGCATGACTCTGTAAAATAGTAGTTCTTGGCTTTTCCCCCTAATTTGGGGAATGTTATCGTGGCAGAAGAAAAATATTATTTTCCATGGAAAATGATACCCATCTGTGGGAATGCTGAGCAGGCATGATTGTGGTGGCCACGCGTGGCATTGGACTGACAAGCTGGGTGAGAGTTTGGGCTCTGGAAGGGATTGGCTGGAAGGAAGGAAGTGGGTTCTGGGGAAATTAATGTTCTCTGTGGAAGAGTCACATGAGAGAGAAGCCCCCAATAATCAAAACAGCCAGAGGCTAAGTAGTAAGAGGCAAGTTACAGCACCATGCTCTGTCCAGATGGATGGTGCCCTTGCTTCTTACTACTCTGCCCCAGGCCCTGGGATTTCCTGCTCCAAACTGCTGCCCACTGGAGCCTGGGAACAAGTCTTCCTTTGTTGGTTTATGTACTGTCCATACTGATTACTCCTTGATGCTGCTCAGGTTCATGCCTCAGACCCGTGTCTCTTGGGTATAACTAACATAATCCTCTCTATGGAAAAGCATCTGCTTTCTTACTAGAAAGTATTAGTTCTGTCAACTGGGAAGGACATCACTTCCCACCCTTAGCCATAAGCAGATACTTTTGCCAACCCCTCACCTATATTAATTGGCCTATTTTATGCCCCGTCTTTCTTTTTTCCTCATTAGAATTTAAAACAACTGGTTGTGGTGGTTCGCATCTGTGCACTGTCAGTGGGATTCTAAGCAAGAGGATTCCAAGTTTAAACTCAGCATGGGCAACTTTGCAGCTTAGTGAGATCTTGTCTCAACAGAAAAAAAAAAGACTGGGCATGGTGGCACACACCTATAATCCCAGAGCTTGGGAGGCTGAGAACAGGAGGATCATTACAAGTCCAATCTTTGTAGTGAGACCCTATAGACCTTGTACTAAATACATAAAGAAAAAATTAAAGAAAGGTGGATTCAATCTTCAGACTCACAAACAAAACCCCAAAACACATTAAGATCTAGGATCGTGGAATTAAGAGCTGGTGTTCCAAACCTTCCAGAATATGATCTTTATAGAAGTTCTGTAATGACACGTAGGCTCAGTATGCTTAGAGATACAGTGTGGCTAACAATGATGCCTGCTCGCAGGGCCAATGTGATGTCTTTAGTGGGTTACTGCTGTTTGTATTCCATCCACGTAAGTTCTTTCTCTTCGTTTTCCCTTCCTCTTTTCTTTTTATAAGGGTAGTTCACATATCCTAATGGCATGTTGGAAAAGTAGTTGATTCTAAATAGGGAAAGGATTTCCCCACATAAGTCTGAGAAAAGCAAAAAGGTCTGAAATGTAGGCCCTGTCTTGAGGCACATGTGGTCCTGCTAGCAATCCATGTGTTTTGTATTGGAATTAACACTGCAAGGGGAAGAAGAAATGAGCTTGAGAAATCTCATGAGAGAATCAGGGTCTTTTTTAAGTTTTCAGAAAAATTAAGAAGTGGAAGATAAGTATTTTGTCTTTGAAAATAGAATCAGCAAAGCCTTCTAGGTATCTAATAATATGGCACATTTGATGGCCAGTAAGTAGACATTATGACTGAGTATCCTATATATGCTGGCAGTGTAGCAATACAGAGAAAGCCTTTGCCCCAGGAAACAGCCTCATGGGTGTTATTACACATAAACTAGAGGATGTTCATGGTTCTAGGACAAATATATCTTCAGCTTACTTGAATAATAAATTTAAGATATTGAGTATTAAATTTCAAATACATAAATTTTCACATTAAAATGTAGCCACATAAAATACAGAGCAGATTGCAAATTTTACCTGAAATTTTAAGACAAGAGAAAGGACAAATATTATATTTTGCCTTTCAATAGCATTCTGAGAGCTATGGCTTCAGGCCTAGTGAAGAACTTTCTATTAGAGGAGAGTGATCTAAGTTTCAGACTCCAAAATTAGGCCATAGAACTGGTAGAAATTGTGTGGAAACAGTGGGAGCACTTTCGGTCAGAGGACATAAAAATAACAAACTGTTAGAAATCAGATCCTTTTCTCTCATTCTGCTGATGGAAAGAATGAGGCCCTGAGAGAAGGCCCTTGGTGTGGGTATGAGAGTCCTTCTCAGGGGCTATCCAGTCCTTTAGAACAGCCAAGCACCAGCCTGCATGTACAGTGACTCTAAGAGAATTGATTCCCTGCTTCTCTGATTTGCCCTCAAAATTTAACCTCACAAGTTGTGGGAGAAAGCTAAGGCAATGGTTTTCATAGCTGGTCAGTTTTACTGAATCAAGTCACCATTTCCAGTAAAGGCCTTCAGAAAGCCTTTCTCCTGGCCGCTGTCCATACTGTGATTTTTAGAACATCCATCAGTTTTACCCCTCACTGATCCAGCAAGTGAATCTGGTTTTCCAGGAAAGCCAGAGTAGGTGTTGGATCCCATTCAAGTCAGTAAGAACAACCAACCCAGCTGCAAGCATAGTGTCTACATGGGTCCCACAGGAACAGGAAAATGCCACCTAGTCCTATGCTCTCCACAACACAGGGTGGCAAAGTAGAAGCCTGGGCAAAGCAAGCAGGTCCAGATATCTTGACCAGGTGAGGAACAGAGAGATGGCCAAAAACTGGGAAAAATATTAAAACACACATTACTGACAAAGAACTACATCTAGAAAAATATTAAATTTCCTTAAGACCAGTAAAAGAATATCCAAATCTCAGTAAGAAAATGGATAATTCACAAACAAACCTGAAAGGTCAGTAACCATGAAAAATATAAGCTTAGTAATCATCTTATAACTCAAAATTAAAGCCATAATGAAATAACGTCTATGATGTGGAAAAATTTAAAGGTTTAACAAGTCAAAGCCTTGGTTGAGACTGAGGCGATACCAGCATGTTACCTTTCCAAATATATGACTATAAATTGGTACAAACGTTTTGGAGAACAATTTGTCAAGAATGAAAAGTTACAAAATAATTAAGTCTATATGGTATGAATCAATAATTCCATAACAAATATACAACCTAAGTACACTTCCATAGATATGTTAAAATAATCTTCATGCAGCGGTCTATGTATTGCCGTGAATAGGGAGAAGTTTGAATTTTCATTAATAGAGTTGGGAAAGGTGAGTTTTATAGGAAAATACTGTACAGCCATTAAAATGAGCAAGCTGGGCTTTGGACCTTTCAACATATTTATATCTAAAAACTATATTTGCTGGGGAAATAGTTATATAAGACAACAATGTTTTTCAATTGGTATAAATTTTAAACTATAGACCAACAACTCTTAAAGACATACCCATAATTAGTGAAAGTAGAAACATTCAGTTGGAAAACTATAGCACATCTTCAGGATCTCAGTTACCACTGGTGAGGAAAATTGGAAAATGAGATTGTTAGCGAGGCAAAANNNAAAAAAAAAAAAAAAAGAAAGAAAGAAAAAAGAAAAAGGAAAAGGCTTTTAATTAATGCCCTATATCTCAGAGAAGACAATTTTCCAAGAATTTAAATTATAGCTAATGCTTCAGTATAAGTCTAAATTTATATTGGTTGTATAGTCTAGAACTCTCCAACTGAGAAATTGATGTTTAAAAAAATGGTTTAGGGCTGACAAATCCCCTGAAGAATTTGGTAGAAACAGTTTCCACTTTTTGGGTACATGTGACTATTATACTTGTGCGAGTGTAAATCTCTGCTGATGATCAGCCTGCAAGCAAACAAAACACAAAAGAAAGCAGGACAGCACAAGGAAGCATTACAAGTCACCATTAACTAGAAAACTAGCTTTCCAAGAACTAGCTATTATAGAACTTTCCTGAAGAGGATCTACAATAATCAAGGCATTGCTATTCTATTATAGGGGCCTTCATAGCATCTGCTAGTGCCATTGCAGACTTGCTAAGGACCAGTGACCACTATGTGTCCTCCTGCTTGCCCCTAGTGAAGGGATGTGCTCACCTGTATTTTTCTGGTGTGTCTCCACTGTGAAGAGGAGCGGGGAGGCATTTCTGCTTGCACAGGTGAGTGAATAGCTTGTCGTTTTGATTCATAGGCTTCAAGGTAAAGAGGAGCCACGTGTCGATCTGATGGAGTTTGAACTTGGTGAAACGACTGGATGGATTTTCAGGGTTGTTCCTGGGGAGGGCTTACGTGTGGTCTACACCTGGCAAAAAAAAAAAAAATGTTAGAAAAGCAGGGATATTTGCCATCACCAAATATACCCATGTTCCCCCAAATTGGTAATCAGCTAGAATCATGGAACCATGTCTGATTAATGAACTGTGAGGAGTGAGTCACTCGTAGGCTGATAGAAAAGAAGGCTGGAGATCTCTCACTCTCCCTTTCCATTCCTCAGTGACAACGGCAAATGTTCCTCCAGATAGCTGGGCCACTGCATGGAAAGTACTGGCTTGCTGAATTGCTGTTTAGACATCAGCTGACAATTTTGCATGAGAAAAATACACGTTCATAAATTAAGCCAAAATGAATGTTATACGTGACTCACAGACACAGACACACACACACACACACACACACACACACACGGATGCACACACAATGCTTGCTGAAAATAGGCACACACCAAAGAATTTAAGCCATACAAGGAGGCAATGTACTATGAGACCAGTGGACTGGGGATTAGTGGTCCAATAGTGTGAGGTGACACAACTGTATGACCATGTGGGAGAGACTATACTTTCAAAGCATAACTTGAATATTTGAGGTACCATTTAAGAAACACAAAGTATCATTTGGGAGTTGCAAAAATATTATTATTTTGAAAAGAAATAATAGCTATTCTAAAAACAAAAAAGATTACATTTCAAATGGAAAAATCAGGGGAAAATGTAAGACTAAATTAAGATGTGGTGGAAATAAACCATTTCATCAACAGTTTACTTTTTGGCTGTTGGATACTTATGAAGAAATTAAATTTTGTTTTATTCTTAATACTTTGCAAAGGGCCAGCCAAATAACTCAGCAGACTAAAACACCTGCTTAGGCAGAGCGCAGCAGCTGGGGTTTGATCCCTGGCGTGCAGTGTCAGTACCATCCCCAGGGATACGCTGAGAAGGCAGCTGAGACTGGGCGTAGTGGTCTGTTCCTATCATCCCAGCGTTTGGAGGCTGAAAACAGGAGAACCACTATGAGTCCTATCAACATAGTGAGACCCTATAGACCCTCTCGACCCTATACCAAATACGTAAAAAAATTATGTAAAAATTCTTACTGCATTACAAATCTTAATATAAAAATAAGGTTCCTAAAGAAAAGCACAGAAAAATATATGTAGATAAGTATTTCTTAGAATAATCATGAAATACTAAGAATGAATGACAGTTGGACTACAAAAATTAAAAATCTTTATTTGTCAAAAAGTATCATGATAATAACAAGGTAACCCCTACAATACTTACATTTAACAAAATATTAGTATCTATAGCATCTAAGAAACTCTTACAGATTAATAGCAAAGATATAAACCCAACAAACAAATAGGCAAAGACTTAAATAGATAATTCAGAAAATAGCTTTCTGAAGGCCAATTCATATTGAAAATCATGCTCAACATCATTAATAAATAGGGAAACACAAATCAAAACTTCAGTGTGATGCCAAAGTGAATGCAAAGAAATAATAAGGGTTGGCAAAAAAAAATCATGCAACTGGAGCTCTCCAACATTGGTAAGAAATTATAAATTACTAATGGGGCCGGTCAAATAGCTCAGCAGATTAAAGCACCTGTTTAGGTAGACTCAGAGGCCAGGGTTCAATCCCCGGCCTGCTGTGCTGTCCCCACCCCTGGGACACACTGAGGCAGTGTTTGAGACTGGGCATGGTGGCACATGCCTGTAATCCCAGATCTTGGGGAGGCTGAACACAGGGGGAGCACTATGTAGTAAGACCCTAAAGACCCTGTAGACCCTTACTAATATATATATATATATATATATATATATATATATGAAAAAGAAATTATAAATTAGTATAACCACTTTGGAAACTATTATACAGTGAAATAAAGCTGAACATATCCGATTCTGTACATTAGAAATAACAATGGCTTCTGAGAGGTGCCCAAGCCCCAGAATCAGTGAGTATTTTAGGTGAAATTGTAAAGAATTAAGATTGCAGATAGAATTCAAGTTGCCATGCCAATACACGATTGTCATTGAGTGTGTGTCTGGGCAGGTCAAGGTGATTGCCTTGGTCCTTGAATGTGGGAAAGTGGAGTTGTAAGAATTTGGACCAAAGTTGTTGGAGGAGGATGCTTATGAACCCAAGAAAAAAAGTTGACTCTAGATAACAGAAAAGGCAGGCAATTAGCTTCTTCTCTAGTAAGGACATCCTGAAAGGAACACAGCCCTGCTACCATTATGACCTAGACCAGTGAGATTGGTGTTGAACTTTCAGTCTACATGACTACAAGATAATAAATTTGTGTTGATTTAAGCTATTCAATATGTGGCAATTGGTCATACTGGTTGTGGAAAACTAATAGATATGAGACTCAGAAATTTTACTCCTAGATATCTACATAACCAAAAAGCAGAGGTATGTGCACTGAACAGTATATACAGGAATGTTCATTCGGCCTTACTCATAATTGTCTCAAATGGAAAACTATCCAGGTTTCCATAAATGTGCAATAGGTAATTTATAGTATCTTAATGTAATGGAGTATTAAGCCATAATAAAAAATGGATAATTGCTCTCACAAACATGAGGTTGAGTAAAGGAGGCCAAGAGTTGAGATAGAAATTTCCATTTATATTAAGTTCAAAGACAAGTAAAATTAATCTGTGGTATTAGAATTGTTGGCTTGGCTGGGCCACTGCTGACTGACAGGGCAAGGGGAGACCTACAGGTGCTAGCAATATTCAATTTCTTGGTCGAGATCATAGTATAGTTTGTGGGAATCATTTGAATTCATAGTTATTAGTTATGCATATTTGTGTGTGCTATATTTGAATGAAAAATTTAACTTTAAAAAGGCAGTGAATTAGATAAAAGGCAGATCAGGCACAATTACAGTGTAAATCAAAAACAGAGAAATGGACCTTAAGAAATGCCCCAGAGTGCAACTAAAGATTTAAAACATGAAAAATATAATAAGAAAAATTTTAAATGATGAGGGTCAACTTCATTTTTAATAGATGCTCTATAAAGAGAGAATTGAGAGAATGTAAGAGAAAACTTTCAAAATGTCATAGACTGGATGTTGAATGTCCTCTTCTAGGTCCATGTGTTAAAGGTTTAGTCCCCAGGCTGGTGCTGCTGGGCCTTTAATTGTGCTGTGTTGTGTTGTGTACCAGGAATCAAACTCAGGACCTTGTGCTTGCTAGGCAGGCACTGTTCCATTGAGCTAGATCCCTGCCTGGACCTTTAAAAGATGAGGCCTGTATAGAGACACTGAGGTCATTGGTGGCATGATCTTACAAGGGAGTCTTGCCTGGCCTTTTCTCTCTTTGCTTTCTGGCTGCTCCACCAGGCATTCACCTCAAAATGAGTTAGCGGAAAGACCAAAGCAATCAGCCACCTATTCTTGGATTAAACTCTCCCAAACCATGATCCAAACAAACCTTTTCTGTTCATCACTTATATCTCAAGAATTTTATTATAGTGATGGAAAGCTGTCTACTACACAAAGAAAAAAATGAAATTTTCCTGACCTAATAAAATGTATGATTCCCTAGAAAGCCATATCATGATACATATCATGATATAGTTCAGTTAAACAAAATGAATTACAAGAGAAGCTAGAAGTTGTAGAATACTATTTTCTTTCTTTTAAAAAAATTGGGAAAAAATAAACCTATGTGGATTGTAGAAGAAGGGCTAGCAAATATTTTTAAAATCTGGGAAGGAAAGGTTGTCCTAATGATTTGAGAAGTTCTTGAGGAGGTTGGATCCTGTTGCCTCTAAGATGTCATCTTCTCTTTGGTGCCTGCTGATGGTGGCTGTTGGTAACTTGCTCAGAGTCTTTTCTTCTTTGCAGAATCAAAACCACATTCTTCTGCATCCAGAAGGCCTGGCCCACACTCAGCCAGGTGATGGCCCATGTGTTCAAAGGACCCTCCTCCTTCTCCAGCTGGGCTGATGAGGTTGAGGAGGTCTCTGTATTGCCTATTTTGGGCTGCCAGTCACCTGGCTTCCACTCACCAAGTTCCTGTTCCTTAAGCGTCAGGGATTGCTCTGGGAACGAGACAGCATTTTTATTTGCTGGTGATTTGCACATGGGGAAGTCTTGACATGTATCCTGTTCTTGATTTCTGAGCTGAGCCATATGTGGAGGGGGACTGCTACACAGCTGGAGGTCTCTTATCAGGGTAGGTTCAAGGTAAGCTCAGGGTCATTATCTTTATTATTTCTCTGATTTTCTTTGGTTTTGGTCATTTTTATTTTCATTGTCATTATTTTGATTTTCTTCAAACAGTTTCTGAACAGCTTTGTCAGACCTTCCAGTTTTCCCTCAGTGAGTTTCAGCTCCTCTTTGGGGCACCTGTTCAGCAGCCTCTTGCTTCCAATTAGATTTTCATAAGCTGTTGAATTTTCAAAACCATCGTCATCCACCCAAGCCAGAGTAATGCCTAGGTTGCCAATCCTCTGTGGATCTTACTGAATTTGATTTTGTTGAGTTATGCATCACTTTGTCCTTTCAGTCCCACATATCCTTTGAGTAGGAGGGATTAAGGTTGTCTGAAGAACATACATTGGAAGTCATGTCTTCAAAAAGCATGGTGTTCTCATAGGAAGAGGAGTCTTCACAAGGAAAATAGCCTACAGAGAGGCTCTCAGTGGATTTGGTTTTGAAATTGCACTCCTCTGTGTTAAAGGAGTTGTAGCTCAAGGACAAGGATGCCATGGAATTGAAAGAGGATAAGGGCCCCTCCAACACAGGAAACTTCCAAAGAGAAAACATTGGGCTGGTGAGATAGTTCAGTGGACTAAAGCACCTTCTTAAGCAAGTGCAGGGACCAGGGTCCAACCCCCAGCATCACAAGCTGTGCCAGCCTCTCCCCCAGGGCTGGTTGAGCCAGCCAGAGTCCGGGCGTGGTGGCGCATGCCTGAAATCCCAGCATGGGGGAGGTTAAAAGTGGGAAGATCACCACAAGTCTGAGCTCCATAGTGAGACCCTGAACCAACCAAATACAAAAAAAGGAGAGAAAAAGTTAATGGATAATGTCTTAGTTATTTTTTTTCTTACTGAAAGTTGGTATGTTTCCCCATACCTAAAATTAAAGGGGGAAATGTTTGTTTAGCTCACATTTGTTTTTAGAGGTTTCAGTCCACATTTGGCTGGCTCCAAGGCAGAGTGGTACATGGCAGAGGGATGTCACAGAGGAGAATATTTCATGGTGCCCACAAGGTAACAAAAGCAACAAGGAAGGCCAGACAAGACTCATTCCATTCCTTATATCATACACAGGCTACCCACCCTGCAGCTGGTGTATAGCACTCAGACCCTTCATCCATGTATGAACTCTGCCAAACTCAGTGGAGTGATTTACTAAACACACACACTTAATCCCAATATCACACATCCTAGATTCAGCTACCTCTGAAAAATCTCCATGATTACATGAAGTTTTGGGGGTACATCTGAACACAAACCAGAACATAATGTTGTTCTGGGAAGAGTCATTATCAACTCTTGAACATAAACACAAGTGAGAGATTCTTCATTTCACATGTCCACTTGGCTAAGGGTCTAACTATTATAATCTGAGGTCTATGACTACTGTTTACCATGGCAATATCAGAAGCAGTATAGCCACAAAGTGGGAATACAGAAAACTTGGATAATGGAACCCAGGATCAATACCCCCCCTTCCACAACATTCTATACACACAACATACAGGCTGAAGAAGGTCCAGAATTTTATTAGTACATTTGAAATACAAAATAAGATTTATTATGAGGAGTTGGAACATGACACAAAATATCCTCTTTTTTTTTTCTTTCAGTACTTGGGATCAAACTCAAGACCTTGCACTTGCTAGGCAGGCACTTATGCCGCTGAGCCTATTTCTCTGGCAAAAAACCTTAATTCTTTTACACTCCCTTCTCTTTCCTACTGGTTGTTTTTTTCCCCATTGCCTTCCTCCCCCTTCCATCTCTTTTTATTTTTTCCTATTATCTATTATTTTGTTTCTTATTGATATTTCAGGCTTCTGATATAAGAGAAAACATGTAGTATTTAAGTTTGTCTGTCTGATTTAAATCTACCTATCCTACAAATGACTCAAATTTATCCTTCTTTATAGCAGAGTATTACTCTATTGTATATAAATACCATGGTTTTCTTTATCCATTCATCTTCTGATGACAAGCTGCTCCAAAGATTTAGCTATTGTGAATAGTGCTGTTATAAATATAGGTGCATACATGTATTGCTGTAATATGACACCCTTAACTCATTGAGGAAAATGCCTAGGAGGGGAATAGCTAGGTTGGATGGAGTTTCTTATTTTAACATTTGAGGACTGTCCACACTGATTTCCATAATGATTTTACTAGTTTACATGCCCACCAACATGAAGAAAGGAAGGGTTTCTTTACTCCCCAGCTTCACCAGCATTTATCTAATTTCTTGATGATCATCCTTTTTGGACTAAGAGGAGATCTCAGTGTTCTTTTAACTGGCATTGCTCTAATGACCAGAGATATGAAACATTTTTTTCAAGTATTCATTGTCCATTAGTATTTCTTATTCAGAGAAATGTCTGTTCATTTCAGTTGCCTGTCTTTGATTGGACTTTTTTCTTATGGAGGAGTCTAAGTTTCTTTTTATTTTAGAGAGAAAAAAAATAAAAAACAATGTTACAGAATTTAAAAACAAGATAATAGGAAATTAACAATGGTTTATATGTGTATATTGTTATCTTCAAAGTAGTTGCTCAGATTACAAGATCTAGGCATGCAAGATTGATCAAGAAATATAGTCAATGAACTAAATTAGTAGCATATCTTAACTATCACATGTGTGTGTATATATATAGATACATATACACACATGTATACTCTATATCTATCTATCTATATCTATAAACACAATCTATCTATCTATAGATAGAT
>NDGM011178303.1:0-12427 GCA_002564305.1 Octomys mimax | reverse complement strand
TTTGTGTATCCGTCCTCCCACCCCCAGCCTAGGGAGGGAACCAACAAGGAAGGGCCTTGTGCGTGGTTTTATTGACTGTGAATTGATATATAGTGTTTACACTGTCGCCTTTCTTCACAGGTAAGCCATGGCAATACATAATGATTGTTTTTTTTTTTTTTTTTCATTACATCGTAACTCTGATTTCTTTGGAGTCCATAATTAAGCCCCTAACTCCTTTCACTGGCTATATTTCAAGGTAGTTACCTCTGCTGCAGTGCTATAGTCTGCCTGTTCTTCAAGTTGGTTTTCAGCATGTATTCTCACTGATTATCTCAGTGGTTTGGCCTTTGTGAAGGCATCGTTCCCAGGGGCTCTGACCTCTTCCTTCACCCTGCAAGTGTCAGATCTGCCTTCTGTATTTTTTTTTTCTGATGGCTTCCTTTTCTTCATTAATATTCAAATGTTGATAAGACTCATTTTTCAGTAGCTTCCCAAGAAAGGATGCAAAAGGCAAAGATTTTGAGATGCTCACTTTCAAAGGTATTTATTTAACCCTCCTTTGATTAGTAGTTCACCTGGCTCTAAGTATTCTCACCTGCACTTTATAGGCCTTGCTCCATTGTCTTCTGGTGTCTGTAGTTGGATTCCGTGAACACGCTACTTCTGAATTCCTGTGTGTGGGTTCGCCTCCCTCTCTCTGGAAGCCTGTGTGATCCACTGTTCCCCATGTTCTGACATTTCACAACTGATAAAAGCATGCGTCCTTGCCTGGTCCTGATTGCAGCCATTGTGCCAGTACTCCAGGAGATTTGACAATCTGGAAAAATCTTCTTCATTTTGAGAAGAATTCTTGAATTATTTAATTCATGACTTACTTTCTTTCCTCTTTTTTTCTTGTGAGAGCTCCTGTTCTTATTTAGATAGAGGGTGGATCTCAGTTTAACACCCTGGAATTTTTTTCTAGTTCATCCTCTGAACCATCTGTTGCATTGTTCGTTTTTGCTGAGGTCACTAATTTTGAGAAGCACCTTCTTATTTGCTAGGGGTTCTGTGGTTTCCAGTTCTTGTCTCTTGTTGTGAGGCAAACCACCTCAAATGTAGTAACATACAGCATTGCCATGTCATGTTTTGCTCACCCATTCTGTGGCTAACGCTACATGAAGAGGGGCTGGAGTCATCCAGGGGCCTCCTTGCTGGTGCCTCAGGCACCTGGGCTGGCAGGGAAGGCTGGGCTACCCTGGGGCTGCGCAGTGGATGAAGAGGTCTTGCTTTTCTGCATGGCTTCTCATGTGGGGTTGTGGAGACTTGAGCTAGCTCAGTGGGCTAAGTGCCTGCCTGCAAGTGCAAGGACCCAGGTTTGATCCCTGGTACCGCATGCCCTGCTGGCCTGGCAACCCTGGGCTTGCCATGCCAGCCATGGAAACTGGGCGTGGTGATGCACCTATGCCTGTATCCCAGTGCTGGGGAGGCTGAGACAGGAGGATCACTATGAGCCTGAGCTGTGTAGTGAGACCCTGTATCAAATAAATAAAAGATTTTAAAAAATTAAAAGGAGGTTCTAGGGAGCAAATTTTCCAAGGTAGCCAGATGGAAGCTGTTTTATGTGGCCCAGCCTGGTAGTTAGTTGCAGTTTTCTACCAAAGTCTGTTGGTCAACATAATCATAAAGCCACCAAAACTAAAGGAGGAGGGGATGTGGCTATTTCTAACTAGGCAGTGTCATGGTCATAGTGCGGAGAACATATGGGATAAAAGTGTGGTTCTAGCTGTCTGTAGGACATATATTCTTCCTCATCTACTTATGTTTAATGAAAATAGTTTCTTTTCTTTTTTTTTTTTTTGTGGAGCTGGGGATTGAACTCAGGCCCTTGCACTTACAATAGTTTCATTTTAATGAGAATCATTACTTACCTCCTTGCATAATGATTGTCAATGTTCTTTTCCCTACCGTCTGTTTCCTGTAAACCTTTAAGGAATTCCCAAAGTAAGCAGCCTATATATTTTTTCTCTCGGCTCAGTTGCACTCTTTAGTCCATAAATGCCTTCCTTGGCTTGACAGAGTCCTGAGCGTAACAGGGGCAAGCAAGCTGGAATGGGGGAGAAGAGACTTGTGTTCACTGTGGCCAGGACCCTCTGGTTGCTGACAGCAGCGTCGGGTCTGCCACCTGCGGAACTCTGCAGAGATTCAATATTGGAGTCTTTGCCAGGGTTGAGGTGGAGACCCAATTACTTTGTAAACAGCTGCTGAACCTCTTTTCAAAATATCCATCTCACCAGTTCCTGAGTCCTTTGAAGGTCCTGTGGTGTAAACAAAGCTTGTTCTCTCTTTCTCTCTTTGCTGTTCACTCCGGGCTCCACGGGTCTGTGTAGTCAGCTGAATCCCTTCCATCTGCTCTTCCAGTTTTACTTGCTGCCTCCTGCCCCTCTCTCTCCCTGGGGTCATTTCTTCTGCCTTCCCACTCTATGGGGCACTCAGATGCACCCTCACCTTGAGAGG
This sequence comes from Octomys mimax, assembly GCA_002564305.1. NCBI lineage: Eukaryota > Metazoa > Chordata > Mammalia > Rodentia > Octodontidae > Octomys > Octomys mimax. The sequence continues at coordinate 9,949 of NDGM011178303.1, read as the reverse complement.
AGCAGCTTTTGCAGGTGCAGGATAGTTGTGAATTTACCAATGAGGATTGGATATGCTGGATTGTAGTCCCACCAGACCCCTAAATATTTCCTGGCACGCATTTTGGAAAGTGCTACTAGAGTTTTCTTTCAAAAAGTTTAACCTAAGATGAGTTAGTGGTAGAGCACTTGCCTAGTATCCTGGAGGCGCCAGGTCTGATCCCTAGCACAACACAAGGCTTACCTTCAATTACATTCATTTCTTTCAGCTCTTTAGCAATCTATGAAGATAGTATCAGATAAAAAAGTACAGTTGTGAAGAAGGAAATTTTAAAAATATAACTTATCCAGCCATAATTTTGAGCAGAAAGGAGTAAATATGTAGTATGAGTTCACCAGCACGCCTGGGTGTGTGGATGCCACAAGTGCATATATGTTCTTATCTCATGCCACATTTGTCTTTTCATCTCACAGATTAAAGCCTCACGAACATATTGCCACTGCTGGATGCCTGGGGCCTTTGGGAAACCTGTTGGTAGAAGAGGAACTCAACCAGCTGCGGATGTTCTCTGGAGCCAGAGCTGACTGACACAGACTCTCCTTAATTCTCAATGGTAAAAGTCGAAGTACTTGCTTTACATTAGTCTGTACTAGTAATGGCCAATTAATTTATTTTTACTTATTAATATTGACAGGTTTTTTTCCTGTATTTTTTAGGGCAGGGTCTACAGGATATTGAGGTTCTCACTACTAGACTGGACTCATAGTGATCCACCTGTTTACAGCCTCCCAAGAGCTAGGATGATAGGTGCGTGTTACCACGCCCCAGTCTCAATTGCCATCTCAGCATGCCCCCGGGGATGGGGCTGGCAGAGCAGGCCCAGGGATCAAACCCCCAGCCCCTGCTCCTGTTTAGAGGTGCTTTAACCCACTGAGTTATTTAGCTGGCCCAAGTTTATTTTCTAATGAAATATTAGAAAGTGTCAGAGTTATGCTTGTTTCAAATCTTTATACAGCTAGTCCAGATGCAATGAGTGCTGTTTGACCTTCTTTTAGAACAGCACCTGTTAATTAGAGAATTAATTGCCAAGTTACAAAAACTTGTTTATTTTTAATTTTTTTCAAAAATGGTTTAAATCATACAATAATATTTTTGAAGAAAAGGCAATTCAACCGACTCCTGGATGTGAAACTCTGTTGGACAGACCTCATATTTAAGCTGAAGTCCATGCCAGGTGCTGTAGGAACTTGGGATACACACAATCCCGAAAGACAACCTTGGACTTTCTATTTTGGTTATAACAAATTGTAATAATTAAGCGCTTGGAAAAAATAGCAGATGTATATAATTTATGACAGACCTTTTTTCTATATTTAAATTTTAGGGCCCCAACCAACTTTAATATGTAAAACGCTGATAAAAGTTTAAATATTGGCTTCAGTTTGAGGACTCAGTTGAGTTGCCTATTCTTTAACGTTTCTTCGTGTCACTACCATTCTGTTTTGTTTTGTCTTTTGAGACAGGGTCTCAGTATATAGCTCAAACTGCCCTTGAATTTGCTATGTTATTCAGGATGGCCTTGAACTTGCAGTTTTCCTCCTACCTCAGCCTCTTAAATCCTGAGATTACAGGAGTGTCTCAGTTATTCTTTCATTGCTGGGATAAATACCCGATACTCAAAATGAAGGAAGAAAAGGTTTCAGTCCATACTCAGCTGGGTCCAAGGCAGAGTAGCACATGGCAGAGAGAGCAACCTTTCATGGTGGCAGCAAGGAGCAGAGAGCAAAATGGAGGAGTAGTGGCAACAATGGAAACAGAGAAGATGTTTGTCTCTCTCAAATAACATTCAAGCTATCTGCCCCAGGCTGGGGGAAGTACCCACACCCATAATCCCAGCAGTACTAAGACATAATCCCAGTGGATCATGAGTTAATCTCAAACTCTAGAAGTCCCCTGCCATGACTACATGAGGTTTTGCAGGGACAACTAGACACAAACGGTAACAAGGAGTGTGCCACCACAGTCAGCGAGAAGTCTTTACCATTTCTATGTGCCCCTCACCATCATCTTTTTTTAAAATCATTTATTTATTTGGTGCAGGGTCTCACTATGCAGCTCAGACTTATAGTGATCCTCCTGTCTCAGCCTCCCTAGTGCTGGGACACAGGCATGTACCACTACACCCAGTTTCAGTGGCTGGCACAGCATGTGTTACTGGGCATCCAACCTAGGTCCTTGCACTTTGCCAGTCAGGCGCTTAGACCACCCAACTATCTCCCTAGGCTTGCCACCATCTTAAATCACTGCAAAACAGGAAGGGTCTAATTTTTCAAATCTTCACAGCTACTGTTTATACCAGTTATCTCTCCATGTCAGGAGGAATTTAGATGAGTAACAATTTTAAGACAAGAAATATTCTTTTTTTTTCAGAACCAGGGATCAAACTCAGGCCCTTCTACTTGCCAGGGAAGCGCTTATTCCACTGAGCCATCTCCCTGGCCCGAAATATTCTTAAAGTTGGCATAGTATGAAAACCTCACTAAATGTGGCCAGTTCAATAATTATAGCCTTAGTCTGTGTGTTTTTGCACTGCAGTATACCTGAGAGGTCAAGTATTAGTTGTAAAATATTTTTGGACATTGTATTAGGCTTTGGTGGTTGTTCTCCTGCCCTCTGACTTATGATTTTAATACTGGAGATAAGTTTTCCTGTACAACTGCCTACCTCTTTCGCCCTGATTATTCCACTTTTGTCTTCTCTATCTGGCCTCATAGCAAAGAGCTTCTTGATAAGACACTGTGTTTTCTTTCAGTGCCATTCTGCCTTCCAAGATGCCTTTGTATGTCACATAAATGCAGTCTGTCAGCTTTTCAAGCAGCGACAGAGGGAAGACTGGAGAGAAGATCGCTGGCGTTTGCAGTCTAGAAGATTGCCCCTAATGAGGAAGAGTCTCTGATTGTCGTTTGAAATGCTGAGGAATTTGTTACGAAGGAGACTTTTTTCTTATCCCACTAAATACTATTTTATGATTCTTGTTTTATCCTTAGTTACATTCACTGTCTTAAGAATTTGTCACAAACTTGAATTTGTAAGCTTCAGACACTTGGAACTTGTTGGAGAGAATCCTAGTAGTAACATAAATTGCACCAAAATTTTACAGGGTAATGCAGATGAAATTCAGAAAACAAAGCTTGAAATGCTAACAGCAAAATTTAAGAAACGCCCTCGGTGGACACCATCAGACTACATCAACATGACCAGGGACTGCACCTCTTTCATCAAGATGCGCAAATATATTGTAGAGCCCCTTAGTAAAGAGGAGGCAGGCTTCCCGATTGCATATTCCATAGTGGTTCATCACAAAATTGAAATGCTTGACAGGCTTCTAAGGGCCATTTATATGCCTCAGAATTTCTATTGCATCCATGTGGACAAAAAGTCAGAGGATTCCTTCGTAGCTGCAGTGAAGGGCATCGCATCCTGTTTCAGGAATGTCTTTGTGGCCAGTCAGTTGGAGAGCGTGGTCTATGCATCATGGAGCCGGGTGCAGGCTGACCTCAACTGCATGAAGGACCTCTACAGAATGAGTGCAGGCTGGAAGTACTTGATCAATCTTTGTGGGATGGATTTTCCTATTAAAACCAACCTGGAAATGGTCAGGAAGCTCAAGTCGTTCATGGGAGAAAACAGTCTAGAAACAGAGAAGATGCCATCCCATAAAGCAGAAAGGTGGAAAAGGCGTTATGCAGTCATCGATGGGAAGGTGACAGACACAGGGACCCCCAAAACTCAGTCTCCACTCAAAACACCTATTTTCTCAGGGAGTGCCTATTTTGTGGTCAGCAGGGAGTATGTGGGCTACGTGCTAGAAAACGAAGATATCCAAAAGTTCATGGAGTGGGCACAGGACACCTACAGCCCAGATGAGTACCTCTGGGCCACAATACAGAGGGTCCCGGAGGCCCCAGGTTCTCTGCCCTTGAGCCACAAGTATGACCTGTCTGACATGCAGGCTGTTGCCAGGTTTGTCAAGTGGCAATACCTCGAAGGGGACGTTAATGAGGGTGCACCCTACCCTCCCTGCGATGGTACCCATGTGCGCAGCGTGTGCATTTTTGGAGCTGGTGACTTGACCTGGATGCTGCGCAAACACCACTTCTTTGCCAATAAGTTTGACATGGATGTGGACCTCTTCGCTATCCAGTGTTTGGATGAGCATCTGAGGCATAAAGCCCTGGAAGCCTTAGAACACTGACCACCGCAGGCAACCTGAGGAACAAGCTGTACCCCTCCCTGCCTCCTTTGCCCTGCAGCAAGCATCAGAACCACGAGGGATCCTCTCTACGATGAGGACTCAGGACTTCCTTCTGCCGAGCACAGATGGTTAGAAATGTGATAAGGGTATGCGGTCACCCCTGGTCAGCAGGAGGGAGTAATGAGGGTGACTGGGAGCCCAGTGGAGAAGGTAGTAAGGTACCTGAGGGCTGGGTGGCTGGAGAAGAGGACCACGTAGGAATCAACCTCAGGGACTGGTAAAAAAAACCAAAACAAACAACAACAACAACAAAAAAAACCTCAGGGATTTAACACAGTAAGTTTTGACTCATGCCAAAATTATTTTAATTTTAAATATGACAGTTTTCATGATCTGAATAAATTTATAGCAACAAACCACCATAAGGGTGTGGTTTATCTCATTTATTTTACTCTAATTCATCCTTGTAAGTACCTTTTGCCATATTATTGTGGGTATAGAGGTCATCTTAGGCAACCTAAAGTGGTGTTATTTAATGTATATTCTATCTTATTTTGCTCATAACAATCCATACATGTTTTCAAAAGCAGAAGAATTGACAGCTGCCAGTTTAGCTGATTTATACAAGTCATCTTTGGGTATTAAAGGGTTCAGATCCCACGTGGGTACAGGGGCTTGTGCCTATAGTTCCAGCTACTCAGGAGGTTGAGGCTGGAAAATTGCTGGACCTCTGGAGACAGTTGTATCCCCAACCCCTTTGTAAAATTTTTATTTTGAGACAGGATCTTGTTATAAATTGCCCAGTTTGGGCTTAAACTTGCAGTCCTCCTCTTTGGTCTTCCAGAATGCTGGGATTGCAGATGTGGCCACCATACCTCAAGTTATCTTTTTTATCCTTTGAAGAGTAGCACTCCATTTTTCCAAATATTTCTATCTTCCTGCCCCTTAATCTCCCAGACCTTGGTATCAAGATGTGTAAAAATCCACTTTAGGCTCCTCTATCTCTGTCTTGGTTCTCTGGTGTGATCCGATGGCTAGAGTTTGTGCAGGGAACCTAGAAAGGGGAGGTAGCTGGGGGGGGAGTTTGGTGGCTGCTCCTGAGGCCCATGAGAAATTTTAAGACCAGCAAATGGCAGTGTCCCCAGAAATGAAGATGTGGCTCACTAGGTGCATGATGTTTGAGCACCCATGGGCCGTGTGTCCTAGCATTGCTAGTGCCTTTGAAAGGCCCTGGCTCCTCACCTTAGGTCACCCACTGGGTTTTGCCTGGCCTATTTGTTGTTACTTTCCTCCTATTGGGAAGCTTAGTTTCACATAGGTTCTTTCATTGTTGATACTGTTTACTCCATATAGTTCTTATTCTCTACTTTTTCATACAAAGACAGATTCAGTATAGTGCTGATTCCCATCTCAGAGTAAATGAAGGCTACAAAGACTTATTTTGCTAAGTCAAATATTAGATCTTCCAATCAAAGAGCTTATAAAAATGATGAAGCCTTGTCATTTAGAATTAGATTTAAACAAGAATCAAAACCGTGAAACTTTTTAATTTAAAAAACACAGCCAACTTAAACAGCCTGTGAAAAATTCGTATCCACTAGTATTAAGACTTCAGTTGAGAAACTATTTGTATTTCTCAAAGTTAGAAACAGTTTCCATCTTACTGAGATGTCTTCTCACACCACTCTGTCATTTGTAAAGAAGGGACACTCTGTTTTGTGTGAGGAGCCAGAGAGCCAGTGTGGCGCCAGCAGGAGCGTGACTGGGCAAACTCCAGGTGAGGCTGGGGAGAGAGCACTGGGCTTGCTCTGAAACAGTTTTTCCTTTAGTGCATGTTCAATATTTCTCCAATTTTTCCTTTGACAGAAAAGTTTTACCTATGAAACAGGTATGACAGAGATTAGCTAGGGATTTTTGTTTTTAAACCCTGAAATCAGTACTATTTGGTGACATGTACTTGGTCCATTTGTCGTAACAGTTTTCTCATTTTTTTATTTTGAAAATTTGCAAATCTATGACAAAGTTAAGGTGGTAAACACACCTGTGCACACCATCTACACACCCCAGCACACTCACTCGGAGTCACCACTTGCGAACCGCTGTGCCCTGTTGGCTCAACTTGTATGTAGTTTTGAGCTGAGCAAAACTGAAAACTAGACATTTTTAAAATTATACATATATGTTAGTCATATCAAAATTGCTTTAATGTGACTGTATCTGATTTACATCTAAATAGGCAGATTTTGAGGCTTATTTTTCACCATAAGTATAAAAATAGGATTTTAGAATCCAGTGCCCTAAAACCCACATTAAAGCTGTGAATCCCCTGTCTTTGAGGTAGCTGCGACACCTCTTCTTTCTAGAATGGTGCCTGATGAAGTGGTGACATGACCCTCACCCTAATCTCCACTACAGAAATTATACAGGATCTTTATGTTGGGATTCCAAGTGCCTTTTTAAAAAACTTCAGGCTGATGAAAACAAATGACTCACCACCTGGCTGTGGGTGGACTTCTAGGTATTGTTCAGGATTTCTGCCTCCACATGAAACAGGAAGCAGCCCATGGGTCGCTCCCTCCTCTCCTGCCTCGCAATTGGCTTGAAGCCTGTTGTGATGTTCTAAATGTGTAGACCAGAAATAAAGATTTTTCCAAAATGAAAATCCGATCAATCAATCAAATGAAATTCATACCACTGGGACAAGGGATCCTTCCCAAATACGTGTTTGTGTCATTCATCAAGTACAGTTTACTTAAGGGAGAAAACACAAGTAGATTTTTTTCTTTAATGATTTGGGTAGGAAAAGTCCACATTTTATCTGGAGGGTTGATTAAGCTTAACTTTTTCTGTTGCTTAGAAAAATAATCATTTCTCATGTTAAATACAAAGTCGACACAATACTATTTCGTGGTAAGTACTGTTCCCATTGGACACAGCCTGAATGCAGTGAGAAGCAGTTTTACGGCCATTAAAATAAGCCACTCAGAAACTAATGCCTTGTCTACACATCTACAGCACTTCTTTATACCTTTTCCTTTAGTTTCTAGTACCCAAATGTAGGGATCTGTTGGTCTCACTGCATTTTGGGGAGAAAAGGCAGGAATGAGAAAAGATCGATGAGAAGACAAAAGCTGGGCTAGGTGGTTGCTGGTCTGCCACAACAGGTCCTTTATTTATACTTTTGCAAAGTTAGTAGCACATGACACAAGATTGCCTGGCGACTAATAGCTGACCTTAACCAGATAGGATGTTTATCTGAGGACTGAGGTAGCTTGTTTGCTTTAGGCGCTGAGGCCTAGTCCCACCTACACATATTTGATCAATTTCCTCGCTTCCTCAGCTCCCAACATGCAAGGATAGTAGTTATAAAAATAAGATTTTGGAGTGCAGATGTCTGAGGGAGAGGGTGTGGCAAGAAAACATATCTCACTAAGCCAAAAGACCAAGCCTAGGACCTTCAGGATGTGCCATGGAGCAGCCAGCACTGCATTTTGGGACTGAAGGCCCTGCAACCTGTGTTTTTGACAGAACTGTAGTTTTGCAGACAGTTCCTCAGTGGCTGCAGAGACTAATAGGATCTGTCGCTCCCTGGGTCTAAATAGGAGAGGCACAGCTGAGACAAAATGGAAACTCCAGTCCAAATACTGAGCATGGTCTCCAAATGACTCCTGAGTTACCTAGCACATACCCACTGGAACACCTCAGCTACTTTCAGTGTAACTATCTCCCTTTGCACCAGTTAGGAGTCACTCACCCACAAGCTCCCCACATTTTTGAATGGATGCAGATGCAGAGAAAAACAAGCAAAGTGTAAAAACACACAGGTAGCCTGTGAGACAGCCCCAGTGCGGGGAGAACGTGGACAGCAGTAGCCGGAAGACTAACACTCACAGTCAGTCTGACCTCAAGATCCCAAGCTGCTTAGACTGGTTGCAGTTTTGCCTCTGACTTCTTAATATATATATATATATATATATATATATATATATATACCAAACCAAATTAAAATAATTTAATTTTATATACCCAAATTAGTAATGTTTTAAAAGTATTCATCCTCAATTCTTGGAGAGTATATTAGAAAGCAAGACTACATTTGCTGTGATCTTAATTCATAAGAGAAACAAAGGTACTGGATAGAAAGGGGAATTCAGAATTCCCCTGAAATTATATCCTGATAAATGTTTTGAGAGTCTTTCCCTTTGGCGCCATAAAAGTGTTGCTTTCCAAGCATGTATTTGGATTCTTTTCCACATACGGTTTGCCTTAGGGAAGCTTGTTCCCCATCTTCCTCCCCAGCCCTCCTCCCTTCCTCTTTTACCCAGAGCAATGCTTTAGATTGATACACAGTGTTTCATGTGTTCTGAGGTCCTGTGCTCCCTGGGTGACCCTGTAGGACACCACAGTGGCACATCTCAGGGAGAAAGAACTTTGTGCATCAGTAGCCACAAGAATGACTGGTTCTGTGGGCCACGACAACCTGCTGCTTAGATGGGTACCAGTCACTTCGAGTTCCTTATACGATTTCATTTCTTCATGTGAGATACATGTTAATTTAATTGCTTGCTAGTGCGAATCATGGTTCTTTGAGCATCTTGCCAATGGAAAACAGATGTTTGCCTTCAGTGGAGCACCTGAAAATACTCAGACTCTCCCAGATCATCTATCTGAACGTCCAACTGTGGGAGGAACTTGGATGAGCAATTGTGGTGCAGGAGGAAGATCTTTTTTTTTAAACAAGAATTGTGTGCATTTCATGTGAAGTCTCAATGACCTTTTAAGATTTGCTGAGAAAGAGAAACTAATACATTATCTTTAAATAACATTGTAAAAAATTCCACAGAACACACGCACAATTAATCACTGCATGAAATCTTTTTGGGTATTTATAATCAACTTCCTTTGTTAGTAGACCTATTAACAGTTTCTTCCTGGCCCAGTTAAAGCTCCCTTATTTGGCTTCATTCAAAGGAAATCTTTTTTCTGGGAAAGGATCCTCTGGTCAACTACTCAAGGGAAAAGATCGTTTTAAAGATGTTCATTCCTTCCACTGAGGGAATCATGACCAGAACTGGCATTTATAGAGCTCTTTTCAGTGCCCCCTCTTGCTGCCCCAGTGCTAGAGATTGAACCCAGCACTATTTATTTAAAGGTAGGATCTCACTAAGTCACTAAATTGCCCAGGTTGGCCTTGAACTTTGGGACCCTCCTGCCTCAGCCCAGCTTCCTTATTGCCCCTTCTGGTCACTGCACACGTATCACTTCCTTTCACTCGTCAACCACCTTCGGTTACTGTTGGCCAGTTTACCATAAGGCCTGCATCTCTGACCTGTGGGGAGTGATGCTTAACCCCGGAGCTCTACTGCTGAGCTACGCCTACCTAGCATTTCTGTTTTCAAACAGCAGAAGCATGGAAAAAGGAATGGAAATGAAAATAAGCCAGGAGATCTTAAAAGCATCTCCAAAAGAGAATATGGAGACAGTGGAGAAAGCAGAAGTGCTGTGAACACCAAGCCATTGAGGGTGGGTGGAACACAGCACAGTGAGAAATCCCAACATTGTTTTAGTGTTTAGGCTGAAGGAAAAGCAGGGGAAGGGCCTCTAGACACCTTGGAGAAATACCTCCAGGAAGCCCCCCCATTTTTTTTTCTATATTTAGGACAGGGTCTACAGGGTCTCACTATGTAGATCAGACTCATAGTGATTCTCCTGTTT
>NDGM011178299.1:0-13249 GCA_002564305.1 Octomys mimax | reverse complement strand
TTGCACTTGCCAGGCAAGTGCTTATGCCTTTGAGCTAAACGTCCAGCCCCTAACTTACGTTTTTGTTTTTAAAAATTAACATTTAAGTTTATGAATTTTGCATTAACAACATACTACATTGTAAAGAAGAGTTAAAACCATCAATATTGTGTAATTTTTTAATAGAACCTTTTTCCTGATAAAAGAAATATACATATACGGCTATAGTGCTCACTCCCTCATAAAAGTAATATATATCTACTGTAGAAAATCTACAAAAAGAAGTTAAAGTCTGAAGAAAAATTATAAATTCCCTACAATTATACACTTAGATATACCACCTTAGCATCTCTTTTTATATGTATCTGTACATAAAAAGCCGGACTCATACTCCATATGTACTTTGCCTCTTTGGCCTTCTACACCACTTATATACAGAGGCTATTTCCCCACAAATACAGAATCTTCAACTGCACACTATACCACCACACACCAGCACCATTAGTAATCTCTGCCCTTCATCTCAGCTTGTCCTTACCCTCCAGGTAAAAGCTGCACTTGTATTTTTCCTTAGTGCTGCACACTGAGTTTAGAAAGTACCACGCTAGTCCTGCAGGGAAAATCCTCAGTCTGCAGTGCCAAGTGGAGTGTAAACTGTATGCTGTGAAGACCACCCCACTACTGGGCAAGGTGCTAAGTGCCACCCTCCACCTAAATCCCTGCATTTCTTGAAACATGTGAGACTGCCACCCAGGAGGAACTGGTCTGTCCCTTGGACCTTTAGAAAATCTGGTCTTTTTATGTATAAAGTAGTGTACCCTGCAATAAACAGATGCACTATGTATACCAGTGGAATTAAAATATCATAGGGGTCCTCAGGAAAATTGTTTGAAAGGCTGGGGAAGAAGTGTGGGGAACCCAGCATACATCAGGGGCAATGAGCCAGGGCTGGGAGGAGATGGAGAACTGCTGTTTAGTAGAGAGAGGTTCGGCTTCAAACAGTAAAACAACCCAGAAACAGATGGAGTAATGGCCGTGCAACAATACAGATGCACTAAACATCATAGCGCTGCACCTGTAAAGTGGCCGCCCTGGTAACATGCTGTGTATATACATTTGACCACAATAAGAACAAAGATACAAACACGAGGCTCTGAGAACGGTAGCCAAGACAGACACCAAGTATGACTAGTGGGAAAGGAAGAACAAGGGAGGAAAGAGAAAGTGAGACGCACAGCGAGGCCTCCAAGCTGCAGCCCCCTGGCTCGAGGGCAGGTCTGGAGGGTGTGCTGGGCACGCGGAGGACTCACCGGACAGCAGGAAGAGCTGTGAGTCCCCTGCTGGCTTCCGGTCGCTGTCGGAGCTGCCGCTGCTGCTCCAGCTGCCCCAGCTGCCCCGGCTGGCACGCACGCTGCCTGAGGAGCTCCCACTTTCGGAGCTGGAATCGGAGCAAAACTTGTCTGTGTGTTGCTGCTCGGGCTTCTGGCAGTGACCCTCTGGAGAAGGGAGATACAGCGAGGCAGTGTCAGCCTGTGCCACTGCGAGCAGACGAGCAGGGCTAGGAAGGCAACCAAGGTCAGGCTGGCTTTAGGGACCCCACTGGGACCCACCAACAGGAAGCCCCAAGACTTCACAGACCCTTGCCATGGGACCTTCAGAGTGGGCCAAGTTTATCTGCCTACGGATGATCAATTAAACTTGTCTGGGTCCCTGGGCATGCTGGCGCATACCCTGTCATCCCAGCACTTGAGAGGCTGAGACAGGAGGATCACTGCAAGTTTGAGACCAGCCTGGGCTACAAAGTGAGCTCCAGGCCAGCCTGAACTTCATAGAGACCCTGTCTCAAAAGATAAAAATAGACAAACTTGTCTGGGGCTAAGACAGTCAATGCTGAGTAGAATCTTGATCTAAAGCTCATCCTAGGGACTGGGGACATGGCTCAGTAGCAGGGAGTTTGTCTCGCTCACACAGGGCCCAAGGCTCAATCTCAGCACCACCAAAAGAATAAAACAAAGATGGTTCTAAAAATAATAAGTACTCCTAGTGAGAAAAACGAAGCTACTTTACTGGATCAGAGATTTAAAGGCATTTCTACCTCTCTTTATGAAGTTGTCCATTACAAGTCAAAATATTACTGACGTGGGTGGCAACAATCTCCAAAAAGACCAGAAAACAGCAGCAGGGCAAGAGGATGACAGAGAGAGAAGCTGGAGACAGCTGTGGCTGTGGCCATATGTCTGGGGAAGGCAGGGGTGGGAAGGCAGGAGCACCAGGACTCACCGACACCCCTGCCAGCGCCTGAGGCCCACTAGCTCCTCTCTCCTATATCCTGCCCAGGGCAGCAGGTGGCCATATGGATAGTGCCAGCTGGGGGGTGGGGGGTTGGCTCTATAGAAACCACCAGGCTCAGGGCTGGGGTGGCACTGTCCCACTGCGCTAGACTACTTTGTCTGTTTCTTCAGCAGCAAGTATATGAATGGCCAGATTTCAGCAGGAAGGCCTGCCCAGACTTAGGAAGAATCCTAGCTTTCTGGTCTCACCCCAACAGCTTTCCATGGGCCAAGTCCCTGGCACACAGGACACCATCCTTCCTCAGCTCCACGCTGTCACGTACCTGTCTCTCTTTGTGCAGTGGGTGAGCCGTTAGCGGTCATTAAATCTGCTTTAGGAATCTCCTGGGAGTTTTCCTGCATACACCAGCTTCTTGCAATGACATCTCCACTCAGCTCAGACCTCTCAAAGTCACTACACACAAGCTTTAGTTCACTCTGTTCAGAAGGCCTGGAGGAGCCATAAAAATAAAGAGCAGTTTTTAAAAATGTTATCATGAGCAAAAAAAAACATCCTTCCCATGAGACTCACTGGTGGTGAAAATATGAACCTGGGACAAACTGAGGCCGCCTCCTCTTGGGTCTAGGGGATGAATATGATGAGCAAGGGGCAGCAACAAGGAAAAGCCTCGGGGATCAGGGTCAGTGTATCTTAGGGCAGACTGTGATTCGCACACTCAAGGCCCAGGGTTTCCTCCCTAGCACCTCTGCCAGTGAAAACCCATGATACCATTTTGAACACAAACTACATGAGAATCAATTTATTTTCATATTTTAGAATGAGGAAGGCTTCCATAAGGGCACTCCATGTCAACTGCTAAACAGTAGGTTAAGGACCAGCACCCAGGGCTCCTACTTTGGTTCCTGGACTCTGAATACAGGAACCTACTACTCCTCGCCATCTCACAGAAGGCGCTGACTGCTAAACACGTTCTCATCCACTGAGCAAAACACCTGCTGAGTGACTGCTATGGCCTGTGTATAGTCAGGAAAGCTAGAGTGGCTACAAGGAAAAACAGAATCGTTCTTTTACTCAAGGATGTCTGAGTTCAACAAATCTCTCCTACTAGGCTACAAACTCCTTGAGGGAAGATTTATAATACAACTTCACAAATGGCAATATGGAAACGTGCAGAATGCTCCAGGAGTAACCAAGGCCTCCATCATGGGCTTCAATTTCAGCCACTGGCAGGTAAGAAAAGCAAATAGATGAGATGCAGCAAGCCATTCACTGGTTTACAAACACCTCACCATCTGTGCCATGGGTGCAAAGCATCTGGGGCAGAAGCAAGACAGGACCATCCAACTACTGCCACCGACTTGGTAAGCCCTGTGTCTTCAAAACACTAAGTGGCTACAGAAAATCTGAAAGTTACTTTTGTTAACAATTTAATTATTTCTTCAGCATCTCAGCTATTTGCTTTTAAAAATGCACCCTAACATTTCATTGATAAAACCGCATTCTTCTTTTGTATCTTTCTATATGCTCCTGTGCAGGAAAATGGAACACTTTAAAATGATCTTACAGTCAATCATGTTTATGAAGGTATATGTAAAAAAAACTGCAACAAGGTCAGACTTTCCTTTTCTATAAAATACAACTTTGAAATAATTTAGTCCAAGTAACGTAGGTGTCAATGCAGAGAACGCTCCCTTAGTGTGGCATCAGTAAATTAATAGGTGTGCTTAGTTCTCCCACTTGCTTGGGGACCACTCAGAGCTTTGCTGTCACCCAGGAATGCATACGGGACTCCTCAGGAGCAGTACCCGGCAAGCTGAGCAACAGCATCCAGGGACAGACACAAAACAGCACTGCAGTACAGGAACCTTCCCACAGCCCGACTGAGAAGGCACAGCACAACCACAGGCAGGAACTGCCAGGGAGAAACTCACCAGGGTACGCTCAGATACCTAGCTGAACTCACAAGAAGGGGAAATCTGACAGAACACGGAGAAAAAGCTGAACTGAGAGGAAAGAGAGGTTCCTAGGTGGGAAACACACATTGGTGCCCATTCACAGGCAGCTGTGAACAGGAGCTGGTGGGTGGATCAGAGAGGCCCAGCAGGGGCAACCTAAGGGCAAGGAAGAGAACCGAAATGGCTCTCCCCAGGCCTGGGGACACCAAGGCAGTGAGCAGCTCCGTGTTCAGGCGCCTGCTTATCCCTGTGTGTGGTGTGGGGAGGCTCATGTAAGAAAGCAAAAGAGCAGACCGACACACCCTGGGTGGATCTGAGTCATACGCACACTCACACATGGACACACTACTGACCTAGTAAAGAAAAAAAAAAATCCTCTAAATAAAATTGTATCAGCTTAGCTTTAGGAAGCTACTTCTTTTATTTGTGGCAGTAAAGGATGCCAATGAAATACCACACAGCTCCTTCACTTTACAGGAAAGAAAACCAGCCTTGGGGACTTCCCACCTCAAGGAGAACGGGGCCCAGGCATAAAGCCACACCACCTGGTCCCATCCTGGCTCTGCCTGTACCACCACATGCTTTACCAACCTGCGCTACCTGGGCACCTGGCTCATTGAGCTCAGGAGCCACTTCCGTGGGATAGCTGTCACTGGCCCAGGCAGGTTGGGGGCCACGCTGGGGATGGGACAGAGGCCTGCCTGAGCTCTGGGCTCTCTCCAGCCCGGGCAGCCCAGGCAGAAGGTAGGCCTAGGCTTTTTCCTAAGGCCTTGAGATGTTTTCAAGAAAACACATTTTACAAGTGTATTTCAATCTCAAAAGACTACATTATACTCCCCCGTTACCTATGCAAGTTACAGCAATAAAAGATAGGAGTGAAAAGCAGGATTCTAAAATGACAAACTTGATTAGAGTTCTAAAGGGCCTGTAAACATGACATACCTCGAGACCTGAGCAGCAGTGCCCCTTTTCTTGTTTTTTCTACATGTTCGATTTTTATTCCAATTTAGATTTTGCACATGTCCTTCTCTTTTCTCCTGAAGCTTCTTTGATCTATAAGAATCTTCTTGCTAAAGAGGAAAAAGGTGAGTGGTTTAAAGTGACCCAAGATGAAGAAGAACATGTAACCGTTTTTGTTTTTTTAATTTCTGAAGAGTTCCATCTGTATTCTGTACATCCAGGCACGGAGAAAACTAAGACATAAGTTTCTCAATCCTTAGTTTGTTTTCATTTCCCTACTTCCCTCAAGCTCCTCAGAAAGAAAAGAAAAAACTACTGTTGGCTATAAAATTCCTAAGGGGCTAAGGAGGAAAAGCATCTGCTAGCAATCTGCAGCCGGCTTGCTGCTGGCTTTGCAGCAGCGACTGCCAGCCTCCACCTGCTCTGTGCTGTGAGCAGCTCCCACTATGGAGGGGTGGTGGGTGGCAGCCCCACTGGGGTGAGGTGGCAGCACAGATTTCTGTTTCATATATATAATCAATGGCTTCAGGCCAACAATCCCAAAGAATGTTCCAAACTACCCTAAGCTTCACAAGTAAATAAAGCAGGACAATGTTTCATGTTTTCCTAATGTGGTTCTGAAAAACTTCGTATTACCAAATATGATACGTAATATACACAGTAAATACATTACACATGTGCATACTTTTTAATCTCGGCTTCTTCCTCTTCCCAACGTCTGGGGTGGCCTTCTGCCAGGCAAGGGGACCCTTTCTCCCTCTCACATGGGAAGGCAGGTCAAGTCTCCCCACCTTCTAGCACCCGCTGCCTTCTCCGACACCACCAGCAGGTGAGGGGTGGCAGGGAGCTCACAGGCCCAGGCCCCAGAGCTTAACGAAGTGTATCAGGTCCTTTGAAAGAAACTGACTTGCCATCAAGAAGCTTCCTCAGGACAGGGACTTCAGTGGACAGAGGGAGAGTCTCTGCCCCACAGTCCTCATGCCATGTCCCCTTATAATGCATAGTTCACAAAAAGCAAAAACTGCCTTTTCAGAGAGTGCAAAAATCAGGGAAGGGATAAAAGAAGTTGTAGTATACGTTTGACTTAACACAAAGAACCTGGAAAGAGATAAAGACAAGGTTTTCCAACCTACACTGCTACTATGCTATGTCTGCGAAATCACAATCCTAGAAATACATCAAAATTTAACCAAATGAGGTGAGACTAAGGGACTTGTGCTTTCACTTTTAAACATAATTTTCCCTCTACATTTGTAATAACTATTTTTGATTCCAAGGTTATTTAAAAACTCGACAAATTTTTAAAAATGTGACAAACTACCAGGCATAGGAGTGCCTGTAATCCCAATATTCCGAATTTATTCACATACAGTTCCTTTCTGGGCTTTCTGTCCCTTCATTTGAGTCTCTATGTACTTTGTGCATGTGGGCATCACCCCTGGCCCCACCCTACCTGTCCACTCAAAGGCTTGTCAACACAAGTTCTTGTGCCTTTCTGGCCCTCCAGGGTCAGGTACAAATGAAAGATCAGTCTCTAAGTGGGGTCAGAAAAATGTGGACCTGGACAGCAGTCACCCTGACACTTGGCTTCCTCCCATCAAGACGGTTGGAGCCGTCAGCCTGTGCAACCAAGAAGGTAAATAATTTAGGACAACTGAGAGACAGCACAGAATGCTTGGACGATCAGAAAGGGAAGGAGTGTCTGGACAAGCTGGACTCAGAGCCACGGGTGGAAGGACTTGAAGTCCAAGAGCCACATAGTGGGGAGGGGATGATAACTTCATGGTAGGGACAGAAAAGCAAAGCGGACACACAGGAGGAGGATGTGGCCCCTTCCTTTGGGAGGATAGCACTACCCAGAGAAACTGGCAGCGAAGAGGGCTCTGGCAGAATCACAGCGAAGAGGCCCATGACAGAGGAAGGGGGTAAAGGGGACAGAGGACCAAACCAGAGAACCAAAGCAACAGACCTGTCCAGAGACAGGAGGAAAAGTGAGGAAAGCTGACTCTGCTTCTGGTAGAGGCTGACCAGGAAACAAGGAGCCACAGGGAGATGGGAGCAACAGACCCCACAGCCATGCAGGCCATGCGGACTGCCCACGAGGGTGAAATGACCTGATGCCTGGCCCCTCCCTGTCACTGTCACCACTGGGTCACACGAACAGGTTATAACAGAGAGGACTTCAGGGTAGAGAAAGAGATAATAACAATAGAAACAAAGGAAGAATGAAAGAGAAGAAACCACAGATCAATGGGACAAAGGCATTCCTAAGAGCCACAATAAGAAGCAAAAGTGGATAAAAACATAAGGGAAATGGTAACTGAAAAACTGACACAAAATATTTAATGGACAAAGAGTCAATGCCTTGCCATATAAAGTGTTACGCAAAAATAGAAAAAACCCAAAGGTATTTAATAGAAAAATGGGCAAAGGACATGAAATACAAATTCACAAAAGAAAAAGGCAAAATTATCATAATGAATTCATCCAGAGTATCACAATAAATAGTATTATTTTTAAAAGGCAAATTATAAACTAGTTTGTTCTCATCTTTCAATTTTGGCTTTAGAAAACACAAATAGGTTTACAATTCATGTATACATTTGCAAATACCAGGCAGAGGTTGGGGAAACAGGATCCTGTAATAGTGACTGCCTCTGGTTGGATACTTACTTATTAATTCAAATTTATTTAAATTTTTATTAGCATATGTCTGCAGTACATAATGGTGATATTCATCATCTCACATGTTATTTTTTAAATTATAGAATTTCTTTTCAGTGGTAGGATTATGGATGGAGGATTCAATTTTTTATAACTTCATGGGGGGAGAGAAGAGAAGAAATGTTTTATCTTTCCCTAGAGAGATGCAAACTGAAATGACAATGGAAACACAACTGCTCAGGCTCTGGGATGGAGGGGGCACTCAGCACACGCATCATCAAAGCAGAAACAACACCAACACTGATCACCTCTCAGACTAAGCAAGGTTCTGCTAACAGGAGACTGGATGGAGCTCACTGCTACTGCACACGCTGAGTATGTACAAGGTCCTGGGTTCAAGTCCCAACATCACAACAAAAAGGATTTGCAAACACTGAGGTTGCTGAGAGGAGAGTGAAGCCAGTGTTTTCACAGAACTTAAATGGATACAGTCCATTCTGCAAAGCAATCTGGCAGTGCACCCAAGAAGCCTCAAATAGCTGCTATCATCTCACCTTTTCCTCAACATCATTAAGGATGTATCAGGAATACAGGGAGGAGTTATGAGCAAAATCGTTCACCGAAGGGTGTTATGAAATAAAAGGTTGAAAATAATTTCAATGTCCAACGTAGAAGAAGTGTGTAAATTATAGTATGGTTAAAGGATGAGATGTTCTGTGCTGTGGTTTGTGTCTACCCGCCCCCCAAAAGCCTCACACAGTCATGGGGCAGCTTCTGGAGTCTGTGATTGATTCTTCATCCAATGCTGGGATTGCAGGTGTGAGTGCTACACTCTGGCCCTGGGTGGGTAATCTGCATTACAATACAAGGAGGGAAAAGAGGCCAGCTAGCTGAGGGAGCTGCTGCCCCTCCCTTTGCTCCTTGCCTCCACCAAGTATGGCTGCTCTATGCCACAGGCCACTCTGCCTTGAAGCCAGCTGACTATGGACTGAAACCTCCACTAACAGTAAGCTAAATCAGCGGATTAGAATGCCTGCTTAGTCAGACACAGGGGCCGGGCCTGATCCCTGGCCTGTCATGCTGGTCCCACCCCTGGGGCACACTGAGATGGTGACTAAGACTGGGCATGGTGGTGCACGCCTGTAATACCTGCACTTGGGAGGCTAAAAAACAAGAAGGGTCACTACAAGTCTGATCTGTGCAGTGAGACCCTATAGATCCTGTACTAAATACATTAAAAAACAAAAACAAAAACAAAAGAAAACCAGTGAGCTAAATAAACCTTTCCTCCCTTAATTTTGGGTGTCAGTATTTTGTCCCAGCAACAAGAGAAGAGTAAATAAGACATGTTTATGCAACCACTAAAGTTCCCTGTTTTTCAACCACATAAGAAAATTAAAATGTGGACAGGCACGGTAGTGCACACCTGTCATCCCTGCACTCCTGAGGCTGAGACAGGAGGATCATTGTGAATTCGAGACCAGCATGGGCTACAAAGTTGGCTCAAGGCCAGCCTAAATTGCAGTGAGACCCTGTCTCAAAAAAGATAACATATACGAAAATCAGAATTATAACTATATAGATACACAGTGATAAGCAGAACCTCTTAAGCTAGTAAGTTTTAAAAATTTTGCATAGAAAAGAAATAGAATAGAAAATGTAAAGAACAGCTTATTTTGGATGGATTGCTTTGTTTCTTTTTATAGTATTTGGTACAGGGTCTCACTACACAGCTTGGACTTGTAGTAATCCTCCTGTTTTCAGCCACCTCAATGCTAGGATTACAGGCACATGCCACCATGCCCTCCTGGGGTGGGGCGGGGTGGAGAGGACTGACAGGGCACACACTGCAGGGGATCAAACCCTGGTCCCCGAGCTTGCCTAAGCAGGCCCGTAGTCTACTGAGCTATCTTGCCGGCCCTTGGATGGATCTTTTTTCCCTTTATGATAATTATGAGTCACTTTTCTAAGGGGGGAAAAAAACTGCTTGAGAGAAAATAAAAAGCCAGAGGTAGAGTTAAAATTCAATTTATAGTTTCCAAACACAGGCTTCAACCTTCCTCACCAATAAATCTAGAGGAACGTTCTCTGTGTGCAACAGACAGATTTACACAATTTTCTAGGTTGCAGTTAGGCCCTAAGAATGTGCAAGAAAAACAAACACTGAGCACTACACTAGGGAATGTGTTTATTGAGAATGGCTTTCTGCAAATGAATAATGAAATGGAAAGTAGACTCACAGGGCCTGAAGAAATGGTTCCACAAAGGAGGGAGCGAGACATAAAAGCAGCAAAGAAATGACAGAGGACAGCCTCCACATTTGCAGCATGGCTGACGAGGCTGGAGGTGACCCTGAGCAGCACGGCCCAGCCTGAGTCCCTCAGACCCCCGGCAGGCACCCTCCCAGACAACCCTGGGAGGCGGGACAGCTAACAACATCTCACTTCTGCAACATGACTTTGAAAGCTGTACAAATGTGCTCGGCACATAAGCCAGGAGGAGCAAGTGTCAAAGATCAGACTCACAGACCTGCAGAGGGAGGCCTGACAACCCTCAATGTTATGGTTTGTGTCTAGTTGTCTCCCCAAAGCCTCATACAGTCATGGGGCAGGCTTCTAGAGTTTGTGATTAATTTGAGATCCAATGCTGGAAATATGGGTGTGAGTGCTACACCTACCCTGGGGGTGTACAGCCTGAATATAAGGAAAGGAGAGGCAGATGCTGTGGCTCTTCCCTTTCATCTTTACCATCTTCCTCAGCCATGAACTGCCACCCTCTGCCATGTGCCACTTTGCCTTGGAGCCAGCCAAGTGTGGACTGAAACCTCTGCTAACTGTGAGGTAAATAAACCTTTCCTTTCTTAATTTTAGGTGTCAGGTATTTTATCCCAGCGATGAGAGAAAAGTAAAAGAGGCACCCAGGAACCAAAAGCAAGAACTGTCTGAGCTCCAAGGCCTGAACACTCAAAGAGCTAATGGTGAAGAGGAGGAACAAGGCTCCAGTGCAGAGGGTCACACCTGACCTGGGGACCTGGGAAAGCCCAGGCCTGGGAGCACAGCTGGGGCAGCAACTGTACCCCATACAGCAGAGGCGTGCCAGCACCTGCACTGCTGCTCTGAGGGTGTCACCAGAGGGCCAAGGCCCTAGAGTCATCAGTTCCAACTTGTCTGCCCCACAGCACAATCATGGCATAGGCTTCTATCTCACTGCAGGATGACAGGCACGTCTTCGAAGCCCACATCTCTTGGAGCCACAGCAAGGCAGATGCTGCGCATACTACTGACAGCAAAGACCAGAAGCAGCCAGAAGGAGTAAGGGGGCAACAGCAGCACCCTGCCAGGAGAGAGCTGGCGCTCACTGCTGCCCTCTCACCCCCACTCCAGGGCACTCTCAAGACTGACCTTGCAAACCTTAGCTGAGTTTTTTTCCATAAACCTACACACATACAAGGATGGAGGGACACGTGATGGGAATAATTTATACAGATATAAAAAAAGGAAACACCAAAGGAATTATAAGCTTTCAAAGAGTTGTTTCTTCTTTATGTGATGTACTGGTTGTTTAAGGAACTAAAAAATATTTAGTTATCACCCTTTTAAACTATAAATTTTAATTTATGCATTAGCTATTAAGCAATACAATCAAAAACTTGTTCGCACTTACCTCTCAATCGTACTTCCTATGTTTTACAGATCTTACTACTTTTACTTTTATATTTGCAGTCTTTTCTTTAGTTGTTGTTGCCAACTGTTTCGTCTTAGATGTGCATATAAGATGGACAAAAGCCTCACCAACAGACCTCTATCACAGCTTCTTTAATCCTGAGTATTTTTATTTCTGTCTTATTTGGGGACTCAATTTTAATAACTTGATTTTTCAAGAAAGGCTCGTGAATTGTGTCTCCGTGTATCTGCCTGTGGCCTCTGTACTTGAGTTTCAACTTGGCTGGACATAATACCCTTTGCTCATAATTTCATTCTCTCAAGGACACTGTTCAACTGTGTCCTTGAGTTTCATGTTCCTATGGAAGTGCATGCGGCAAGCTGCAGCTGAACCTCTTGATTTTCCTCCCTCAGCTCTAGGCTTCAAGTCCAATCAACCTAAACAGGATGCATTCACATATGAACAGCTACTCTGCACAAGTATACCTTAGAAAATGGATACTGCAAGCAGCTAGATAGAAGAGACCATAGTCTGGTTCTGCTCCACCACTGTTACCAAGGAGTTAACTTCATTTGCTTGAGAAGAGTTGTGCTAGGGAGTAGAATGATCTAGTTCCACTAAAACTTATTTTAGTAGTTAAAAGATAAAGCTTTCTGAAAAACATCGAACTTACTATTATGGATTCAAATGCATTTAAAAGAAATGGACTTACTATACAGAAATTTGTATTCTGAGCCCTAAATATGGGTTATGTTCTTTTTCATACATAAGGAAAAAAAAAAATACAGACCTCCACTGAAGGCATGTCCTGTTTCTCAGAACACATGTCTTCTTTAGATGCTTTGTGAATCTTCTTTTCTGAAGACTTTGTGTCAACCTTTTTCAAAGTTTCACAACTGTCTACTTCATTCTTGACAGGCACTTGCTGGTTATTTCCTTGAATAAATAAAAACAATTCAATTTCTAGCTGATTTTTCTATTCATAGTCCCTATAATTAAACCTCTTTCATATACTACACAGTCTCATTTGATTTGATGAGACTTAAGGACTGGCTTTGACATCTACAATGCAACATTAATTTATTTTGTTCACAAGTAAAAATGCACTTAAAAGTCCTTCAGTCCTTAAAGAGATCAAGCAAAAAGTGTGGTGGCAGGACTCCAACATTCACTGTAAAGTCATTCCTCACCACAGCTCAAAGGCAGAAACACCCCACATGTCCACTGGTAGATGAAAGGACAAACGACATAGGAGCGCCACACAGCCCAATTCATTGCGCAGTAACAGAAATATACTTCACTCTACTGAGCTATGTAAAAACCGGAGTGCAGTCCTCACATACGCTACCACACGGATGCCTTCAAGACATTATGCTGAGTGAAATAAACCAGACACAAAGCACTAATGCTTTGTGACTCCACCTGTACCACAGGCCTAGCGCAGTCCTGGTAAAGAGACAGGAAGTAGCGCGGCGGTTCGCTGGGTGGCGAAGCGAGCAATGGGTTGGATCAGCAGAGTCACTGACTGAGAGGATGGAAATGTTCTGAAAATGCAGGGCAGTGATAGCTACGCTACAATGTGAACAGACTTGATGCCACTAAACTTAATAGTTAAAACAATTAAAATGCTAAGTTTTATGGTACAGATAGATTATTTTACCAAAAGTCTTAAATTAGGGCTGAGGAGATGGCTCAGTGGAATAAGCACTTCCCTGGCAAGCGCAAGGGCCTGAGTT
>NDGM011178293.1:0-13887 GCA_002564305.1 Octomys mimax | reverse complement strand
AAAAAAAAAAAAAAAAGAATACATGTAGACAGGCTGGGCGTGGTGGCACATGTTCGTGATCCCAGCACTCAGGAGGCTGAAGCAGGAGGATTACTGTGAGTTCAAGGCCACCTTGAACTATATAGCAAGAACTTCTCTCAACAAAACAAAAGAACAAGACTAGACACAGGGAGATAAACTGGGGGACTATTATAATGGTCCAGAAGACAGCAGGGTGGGCGGGTAGGGTAGATGTGGAAATAGAGAAAATAAGTATCTAAGAAAATTAAGGAGGGCTGAGGCATGGTTTGATGTGGAGGACCACCTGAGTGACTCTCCTTGAAAGAGGAGCAATTGTCTCCAAAATAGGGTCAGAGGGGCCTGACCCTATTTCCATGTATTGATATGTACAGAGCTGGCTGGGACTTTTCCTTATCCCTTCAGTTGGCCTTAGGCAATGCATATCAGTCTAGCTGAGGTGCTAGTGGTGTCTTTGACGACAGCTGGTGTGTTTCCCTGGTACTCCCACCTGCTGTTCCCTAATGTGAGCCAGGTCAAGATGGGATGAAGAATCGATGCTCCACACTGTTGGCTGGCATCAAGGCTATGACTTCCTGCAGCTTGAAAGATTACACATCAGGGCTGAAGCAGGACCCCAAAACATTAGATACTATCGCAACTGTATAATGCATATAACTCTCTGCACATTCTTCTCTGCATATTGCAGAGGTGAATGCAGGCCTCCTGCCCAGCCCAGCTCACAGCACTCACCTACTTCCTGCCGTTCTCACAGTCACTCATTCTCAAGTCACTCCTTTCTTCATGAGTGAATAAAATCCAGGTTCAGCCTTGGGTCAAAGCCTTTGTTCCAGATAGCTGTCATTGTGGCTGGACTTAGGGCCCCTTGGTTCCCCATGGCTACAAACATGCCTTTATATCTTTATTCTCACCATGGTGTGCACTGGGTATGGTAGATTGGAATTAACTTGACAGGATTCCAATAACTTATCCATAGAGTTACAAATACAAACTTCCCAGGCCCAGACCAGGACCAGAAAGGGCTCTTTATAGTTTGAGTTTGAGAAATAGGGAGAGATATACAAGATATGTAGTTTTTGACCAAAGGACTCAGTGGATGGTGATGATATTTGCTGTAAGGATCTGTGGGTCTCAGTGTGATCCGTTCTACCTGGGGAGAGAAACGGCAGCAGGAATGAGGAAAAGATAAACAAAACAAAAGCTGGGTTAGGTGGTGACTTGTCTGCCTAATAGGGGAGACCCACACACACACAGCAACAATTATTTATACCTTTGCAAAGTTAGTAACACATGACACAAGGTTGCCTAGTGACTAATAGCTGACATTAACTAGTCAGGATGCGCATAGCAGTACCGAGGTAGCTTGTTTGCTTTAGGCACTGAGGCCTAGTCCCACTTACATTTGACCAATTTTCTAGCTTCCATGGCTCCCAACAAGTTGCCAGGTAGGAATCTGAGAAATAAACCTAGTTTGAAAAGAAAGTTCCTGATTTGGAGTTTGAACATGTGCTTATAAGAAACCTACCTAGAGATTTCAAGTAGGCAGCCACAAATATGAGTCTGGTCATTGGAGCAGTGACTGTGGGTCACAGGGACTGAATAGCTAGAACAGGAAGCTTAAAGACCTTAATAGCTCTGTAGAGACAGGCGTGCAGAGGAGACAGGCAGAGAAGAGGCAGAGGTAGGAGGAAAGCAGGAAGAGGTCTAGTTCCTCAGAGCCCAGGGAAGAAGACCTTGGGAGGAAATAGTCCCAGAGAGACTGTGTGTGTGTGTGTGTGTGTGTGTGTGTGTGTGTGTGTAGACTGCATCCCAAGTGATGAGGCTGAGGAGTGAGGGGAGCTGATGGAAAGGAAAGAGGAGCATTCACAACCCATTCAAACCTCTCCAGGAAGGGGAGAAGGAAGAATAGTAGCTCCGGGGTAAGAGAGGTGTTTGAGAGCATGCAAGTATCCGGGAAGTGTTGCATGCACAAGAAAGAGGAGACCCTGTACAGTGAGGAGCTCCGGAAGAGCCAGAGGGGCTGGGATCCAGAGCACAGGTGCAGGGCCTGGCCTTGGGGCAGGAAGCATCCACCAAGGGACAGGAGGAAAGGAAGTGGGGATGGCGCCAGGAAGGTGGGGCTGTAGAGGAAGCCGAGGTCTAGCTCAGTGGCAGCCAGTTTTGAACAGGAGGAGGCAGGGCACGTGCAGCAACATGAAGTGGGGTTAGGGAGGTGTTGGAGGAGAGTGAAGAGGGTTGGGAGCCGCAGAAACTCTCAACTGAAACTTCAGCCCAGGAACACCTTGGAGGAGAGATAAGAAGGTGAATGAAGAGGGAAAATGAGGAGGCCAAAGGAAGGGGATCACAGGCCAACCCCGCAACTCCTGCCCCACCTTATCCCTAGCCAGTCTTGGCTTTCGTCTTGCAGATTAAGGACAAGGAAGCAAATGAGAAGGCTCTGGAACAAACACCACAGCTTTTGGCCTCCAGATAACTTAAGAGGCTGTCATCTTTATGACTCACAAATATTAGCATAGCACAAGAGCCAACCTATTTTTGAAAAATCTTTTATTGTGGCATAATGGTGATACTTCCAAATGTTGACGTTGGAAAATAAAATATTGTGAGCATCCACTAAAATTTTAACACAGGGGCATGTTAAAAGTCTTTTGTTCCTTCAGCTTTTCTTTTCGGCCAGAACAGGACCTAACTGTTTAACTTGTGGTTAAGGATTATTTGTGTGGGGCACCTCTGTAGGTGAAATGTAGTGGGTTTGGCATTTTGCCTGTGGAACACTGGGCAGGAGCTCCAGTTACAAATTGCAGCTGTATAAAATAACAGGAAATGTGGGGCTTTGAAAGATTCCACTGGAAAGATTAATTATTTGGAAAAGAGTTATGCATCAGCTTCGTGTGTTTTTAGAGAAAAGGTGGCCCACACCATTTTTAATAGTTCAAAAGAAAATTCTGCTACCAGGCTAAAAAAGGGGGAAGAGAGGACCCCTTGTTTTTTCTCTTCTGGGGAGGGCATACATTTAGTTTTAAAATTATCTTTATTGTCTGTTAGAAGACAAGAGGTTAGAAATGAAAGCCAGATGGAATCCCGGAAAGATTTGTGGCTCATGAAAGAAGAGATCTGGGTTTCCTAATTCTCTAAGATGACTTCCCTGGGTTGTTGGTTTTATTTTTTCCTAACCCTTCTCTCTGCCTTCCCCACCCTGCTCCAAACATTGAACGATTTTCTATGCATTAAGTTACCATGAACATTCAACTTCCTGTAGACCCAAGAGCATCATTCCAATAAGCTCAGAGCTTCTAGGTGCTCATCGGCTCTGAGGTCAGTATCTCTGTCATGTCTAGAAAGATACACCGACACTCACTGCATGACGAGGACAACGCCAAATGATCAGACATGCTGACACTCAGAGACACACGAGCACAGTCCTCTGAGAACAGGGTGTTTCTACACATTGGAAATCAAATAATTCAATCTCTTCAGTGTACTCTGATGGTGAATTGTCAAGAAGCTGTGGAGGAGTTGTTATGCAGGGCATTTTCTTGAGTTCCAGAGACATCCATCCATCTCTAGAAGGGGCATATGTTTCCGTGTAGGTTCAACACCGTATTCCACTGTGAGCATCACTCATCCGCGGTCTGCCTTGGACAGATCTTTCTTGACCTGAAAGCTTCCTTGAGCAATAGAGGGATGAAATGTTCTCTCCCTGTTTCTACATCATTCATAATTGGGCCTGACCCCCAAATATGATAAATATTTCTTGTCTGGCTTGGTTGGGAAAGAGATGTTCAAGTTAATCAGTTACTTGGGCTGGGAAAGAGCAAACATGGAAGGACTTGCTGGGCCACAGTGTATTCTTCACACTCAGTTTAGTTGCTGTGGGACGCAGACTTTTGAGATGATGTGGAGCTTCGACGCTTTTGCATCTTCAGTGTTATGAGTTTGGGCCATCACTAGGAAGAAAAGTTACTCTCATGGAAAGTAGATACACAGTAAAATAGAAATTTCCAGTTAATAAAAAGCCAGAGAACCACGCTTTCCCTGCAATCCTGTTAGGTTTCCAGTGGAAATGTTAAAGGTGAGAGGTGTGCGGCTTTGGAGAGACTGTGATGGAGGCGCATGGCCACCTTCAGGACTAAGACCAGATACATGGAGCCCATGACTGTCAGTGACAAGGGGAGAAGAGTGTGGAGTGTGGTTTTTGCATTTGTGTCTCATTTCTGCACTCCTCCTCCCTCAACAGTTTCTCTACTCTGACTCTAGTGCCAAGGGCCCTCATCCTCTTCAATTATAACTTCCTTCTTTTCTTCCTTCCTTCTTTCTTTCCTTCCTTCCTTCCTTTCTTGCTTCCTTCCTTCCTCTCTTTCTTTCTTCCCATGCTGGGAAGTGAATCCAGGGCCCCACGAGTGCTATGCACGTATTTCACCCCTGAGCTGCCCCTTCATCATCTGAACATTAGTAGCCTTTGTGCTGAGAGTCAAAGATAAGAAGCAACACAGTCCCCACTTCAGGACATTCACAAGCTCATGCCAGTCTAGGGAGACAGATAATAGCTATGGGCAGCTTCTCCCTGTCCTATGTCTGTAAGGAAAGAATGGAGAGAGGCTGAGGTAGAAGCAGTCTTGCCAACGGCCAAAGCCAATACCTGGATTCGTGGATCTGGGCTTAAATCTGAACATGGCTTTGGTTTTTTCCACCTGCTATACTGGGTCTCCACTTCTGACACGAAGGGCAGATCTGCAGCTTTTCCAGCCTCACCTCAGCTAAACCCTAACTCTCTCACACCCAGTTTAAAGTTCATTCTCTTTGCCAGATACAGAAATCCTATATTTCTCACTTTTGTTTCTACCCACTTTTTGTTTCAGTGCCAGGGGTTGAACCCAGGGCCCCACACACGTGGAGCACATGCCCTACCAGGCAGCTACACTGCTAGCTCACCCTGTTATGTTCCTTCTCCAGCCTTTGGCTCCTCTGGATGGATGTGGGCAGAAAAGACACGTGAAAGGCAAAAACTATCCATTTGGCCTGGGCCATGGTAAATATCCACTGGGAAGTGGCATGGGTGATTCCTCATGCTTTGTTACATTATTTTAAGACTGAGATATGAGAAATGTCACACACGCACACAGAGATACAGTTCCTTAGTAAGGGCTAGGACCCTGAAGCCCACCACTTAGACCCTCTTGAGAATCCTGGTTTTGTTGCTAGAGCCTCTCCCCACACGTACTCTCTTCCCCCTACCAATGGTCATTGGCCCTCACAAGTGGATCTCTTTGAAGATAACTCAACCAACTGCTTCCTAGCATGCTCGTTGGAAGCCCTGTCTGAAGGAAAGACCCTCAAGGCCCAGCATAGAGCACAGACTCCTTCTGCCCCAACTAGGCTAGCAGAAACAGAAACAGTCAGCCCCTCTGTCTTCTCACTCTCCCCTCCCCAGCCCCCCACTGAAGCAAGAACCCTGGGTGCCTGGGTCCATCTCTTGCTCTTTCTGGTGGCTTGAAGGAATGGGAAATGCCAAGAGTCCAAAACAGCTCTTTGTCCCCTATCTTCACGGTTCATGTTGAGATTAAATTACTTGACGTTGAATGCTAAACTTAGAAAGGCAGGCTTTATTTTTATTTTGTTTTATGGTTTATTTATTTTTTATACATGAGAACTTGCTATGTTACTCAGGCTATAGTTGAATTCCTGGGCTTGAGTCAGCTGGCTGCCTCAACCTCTCAACTACTTGAGCTTAAAGGTTCTGTTCTTGTTTTTTACTTAACAAGTCTCACCCAGAAGGTCCATTGCTGTTCTTCACTCACCTCCCTCATGTTAGGTAAGTACTCTTAACAGACTGAGCCCCATATCTGCCCCAGTGCCAAAGAAGTGTTCTGGGCCAAGGATAGCATGTTAGTAGTAGAGCGCTTGCCTAGAGTGCACGAAACTCTGGGTTTAATCCTCAGAACCACACACACACACACACACACACACACACACACACACACACACATAGGGTTCTTGTTACCTATTTTATCAATTTAGAGGCTTAGGCTGCACCCAACATAGAAAAAAGAAAAAATCCTGTTATCTCCCTGTTTCTGCTCTTCTCCTTCTCCTTCCTGTTTCTCTTCTTCCTCTTCTCTTTCTCCTACCTAAGTAGTGAAACCAAAGCCTCCCACATATTGGGAAAGATCCCTACTATTGAGCTATACACCCCTACCCTTGTAGGCATTTTATTTTGAAACAAGGACTAAGTTGTCCAAGTAAATAATTTGGGATCTTCCTGTCTCTTCCTTCTGAGTGGCTTAGCTGGAATTACCAGCACATGTCACCCCTGACTTGTTATTCCTCTCTCCGTCCCTCCCCCTCCTTCCCTCCCCCTCCCCCCTTCCTCTGTCTCTCCCTCCTACTCCCTTCCTCTCTCCCCCCTCCAGATTTTCACTACTTAATCCAGGTCTTACTAGGTAACTCAAATCCAGCTTTGAAGTCACTATGTAGCTCAGGTTAGCCCAGAACTCACTGTGACCTTCCTACCTCAACCTCCCCAGTGCAACACGGCATTCTGCTATTCTTAACAAAAATGATAGCTGCAATTTCAAATAGCGCCTTCCCAGGGCACCACCAGACATGGTGGCCATGTGGATGGCACTTTCCGGAGTAGCACAGTGCATAGTTTGGCAGCCTTGTGCTTTAGGGTTATGTTTTAAAAGAAACAGGCTCCTTTGCATGTATAATGGTGATTGTCATGGCAACAATGGCTGCCATTTGTTTAGCATATAGACAATACCTACACATATTATAAAATATGCATTATATGTAATCTTTACAACAAGATTATAGCAATTGCAAGATGGAGCCACTATCTCCTGCTTTCAAATGAATAAACTAAGGCTCAACTTCTCGCCCACGAGTAAGCATCCAGAATTTAAATACAGTCCCGTCTGTCTCCCTAAGCTGTGGTCTTTCCTTTTTTTATTCTTTCTTTTGCATCCAGCTACTTTTTTTGTTTGTTTGTTTGGTTGGTTCTTTTTCTGTTTGTCCTTTTATGTTTTTGGAGACAGGGTCTTGCTATGCAGTCCAGGCTGGCCTTGAACTCACAGCAATCCTCCTGCTCCAGCCTCTTGAGTGCTGGATTACAGGTGTATGCCACCACCCCCAGCCTCAGCTACCTGTTTTACAGATGGGTATATCCTACCTCACAGATGCTGTGTAGCTTGTTCTGAGTTGTCAAGGTCTCCTATTTTTGTTTCAGAGAACTTTCAGGCTCCTGATGTGTCTACAAGAACTTGGCCTTAAAAAGGGGAAATCTCAGGATAAGACCAACTAATACTGACTATGACACCAAAAAGGCACAGCTCAAAGTGTTTCTGACATCTGTGTCAGGGTCCTCCAGAAAAATCAGAAACAATATGATGTGCACTTAGGATATAATACCTGTATGTAGGCTTTAGATGTATTAGGTGCACGTAGTGCTTGTGCAGATCATACACAGGTATGTATGTGTAGATGAAAGGGAATTAATTATGAAGAAGTAGCTCACAGAGTTGTGAAGACTGAGAAGTCCCAAATTCAAACTGAGTCTGCAGGCCTGGAAATCAGGAGTGAATTGATGCATAAGTCTCAACCTCAGGACAGGAGAAGACCTAGGTCCTAGATCAGCCGCACACACACACACACAAAAGAAATACGTGGGATGAATTCTCTCTACCTTTTACTCTATTTAGGATCTCAACACACTGGACAGTGCCTACTCAGAGAGAGGAGGGCATCTTTTAGCTGAGTCCTGAGATTCACAGGCTGGTCTCATCTGGAGACACAGAACACAGGGAAATAATAGCTGTTCAAATTTGGAGGCACCCCTGATCCTGTCAGGCAGGCACGTGAAAGGTAACATCATAGCATCTTTTTGTTCTTCTCTTTGATGTTTAGCCCTGAGGACATCCTGGGGAATGTGGTGTGGAGTAGCAGGCAGACCTGGGTGAGAAAGGCCTTATGTTAGCCACAGGTAGATGCTCTGGTTCTCTTGGCCTGCATCTCAGTTCATTCTCGGTTGCCATAACAAACGTTGAAGATTGAGTATTTTATAAAGAAAAGAGGTGTAATTTTAGAAATCCAAATCATGGCGCATGCATTTATTTGGCCCTGGTGAGAGTCTTCCTGTTAAACCATGCCATGGCCGAGCTGTCAGGTGGGAGGAGTGCACGCAGAAGGCAGAGGCTGTGGAGAGCCAGGAGGCAGGAGGCTCAGGACGGCACAATGTGTTCTTATTCCCTCCCATTCCTGGGGAGTGGCACCAACCCCCATGCCCACCCAGGCTGAAAGACCAGCATTAATCCCTTCCTGAGAGCCAAACACCAATGGCTTCATCTCATCCCATGAGGCCCTACCTCTTGTGCGTCCCACAGCTTAGCCCGAGGCGGAGGCACATGCTCATAACCCTAGTGCTCTGGGAGACTGAGGAAGGGTGATCACAAGTTCCAGCACAGACTTAGGAAGACTCTGTCTAAAAATTAAAAAATAAAAAATAAGGGCTGAGAATATAGTACAAAAGCCTAGGGTTTAACCCCAGTACACCCCCAAAAGAGCCTCACCATTCAACACCACCACTTAAAACCTATGAGCCTTTTGGAGACAAAATCAAACTATAATCAATCCATAGCACCTGGGGTTAATAAGGAAAGATATTGACTATGAGGTGGACTCCATGAAAACACGGCAAATCAACTGAAACTCTAGAGCCTAATAGTGTTATATTTGTGAAAATGAATTTGTCTGACTTTTTTCTGATTAAAGATAATATATGCTCATGTACAAAATTCATGTGTTTGATTGTTTATGTACCCTTTAAAGCCAACAGAAGGAATTGCTTGCTTAGCTACTCCTGATTGCCAGCATATTGAGGACTGAGATTTCACCGATTTGGAATCCTTCTCAAAAATAAGCAGTGATGGGAAGAACCATGCTATAACAGGGAGACTGTCCTGCAAAATCCCAATCCACTCTTGCTCTTAGTCAAAACCACTCTTTCTCCTTAGCTCTCATTTAAAATGGTCTCTCTTCTTTTAGCTCAGCACTGAAAGTGATTCACAGACTTGAAAAACAATTCCTCTATTATATTAGCAGCTCAATACACACTCTGAGCTGAAATGAACTGGACAATGGGCATGGACCCACTGGGGGAGATTTCAGGAAATCTAGTCCTAAGACCAGGAATTAAGGCCACTGTACTAGTAGTGGGCCTCGCTTGTCCCCTCCTACTTATGCAACGTTGGCCCAAAGTGCCACATAGGCCCCAATAGAAGTTGGCACCAACAACAACGGACTCCTACATTTTCTACTGGGCAAAATCAACCCACAATGTTTTATTCAACTTTTGCTGACACAGAGGAGATTGTAATGACACTTGGAAGTCCGTTATATGTACATGCTTAGCAGTTATATGTACATTTATACAATTTGGTCATTTCCCTTCAAAATACTGCTTCTTCCACACTCAGATTTGAATAAAACAAATCTATCCAAATTCCTCATGTACCTCTTGGTCACCAGTGTCCTTGTCATCATCAGAGCCATCCTCAGGGTATTCTCACTTCCACCAGGATTGATGAGGAGCCCCCCGGGCTCTGGGTACCATGCTGTCCCTGGAAGTTTGATGCCAAACCACAAAGTATCCATCCGCAAAGCATCATCCAGTTGGCTTTCACTGGTCTCTCCAACATAGCCAGTCTTTTTAATGCTTCCTAAAGTAACTATAAGAGGCGTGTTCAGAGCAACTTTCAGCATGGAACTGAAGTCAGACCTCCAGGAATAACCAACAATCTGTGTTAGATTTCCTCACTCCCTTCGGTACTGAGTCAGTGATCTCCGTCCGCATCTAAAACTAGCATTAATTGGGGGTGATTTTAGGCTAATGTCTTCCTCGAACTGTACGATGGTTGTTAAGTATAAAATAATTTAGGAATTGTTGGTGTAGCATGACAGACACTGTGAGGACTCAAGTACCCTCCCTTCTTTCTGAACAGTAATATTTTTGGGATAAAAAAAGCCTTGCCTTATCAGCAAACCTCTCAGTTGACATCTTAAATTTTATGTGTTCAGGGATACAACGTGGACAATAATTATAAAAAAACTATCAGCTTTTTATCAGCAGCAGTAGCATTATTATTATTATTATTATTATTATTATTATTAATAGTAGCAGTAGTAGCAGTGATCAAGTCTCACTATGCTTCTCAGACTGGCCTGGAATTTCTGGGCTCAAGTGGTGTTCCTGCCTCAGCCCCCTGAGCAACCACTGTAGCCAGCACATAACTACAGGACTTTTTATTGATTTATTGATTTATTTTGTATTTTTAGTAAGGGTCAACAGGGTCTACAGGATCTCACTATATAGATCGAACTCATAGTGATCCACCTGTGTTCAGCCTCCCAAGTGCTGGGATTACAGGCGCGCACCACCACACCCATTCTCAATCACCATCTCAGCACACCCCAGGGGTGGAGCCAGCACAGGCACACCAGGGATTTCATCCCAGCCGCTGCATCTGCCTAAATAGGCTCTTTAATCTGCTGAGATATTTAGCCAGCCCTAGCTACAGGATTTTTAAGGGAAGGGTCCACCTAATTTATTGTCTTTGTCCTTTGCACAGTGATTGACAAATAACAGGTGCTCAATATACATTTGTTAGCCCAGTGAATGAATGCAAAGGCATTACCCTGTTTATAAGATGCCTTGATATTGTACCCTCACTGGTCCTAGCCAGGGAAGTGCTGGGGCTCAGCCCATACCAAGTGACTCTTTTTCAGGCTAATGTAGTACCTATGATTAAACCGTGGTACATGAAATAGTGTCCACTGTTACTAAATAAATGGATAGAAGAATTACTGAAAACTGTTTGAGGGCTAGAGTGTAGTTCAGTAGTAGGATGAATGCTTAGCATGTATGGAGCCCTGGGTTCAATACCCAGCACAACACACACACACACACACACACACACACACACACGAGCCTACTTGATCTCACAATCCACCCATGTTCAAATATATTTTAATGAGGTGCTGATTTTGGATGATGCTTGCTCCATTTCCTTTATGCACAACTCCTGAGAACAAGGACTAACAGCCAGAAATGGGTTTGAGTCCAGAAGACAGAAGAACCTAGCGGTTGGGTAGCAGCTCCAGGGATGGGTCAGAGACCGAGAAGAGAGAAATCAAGAGAGAACTTGAACAACCAGACAGGATGCAGCCAGAAAACCAAGCTTGAATTGGCGTGAACTTCAGCAGACATCACCTGACCACCTCATGTATTAAGGGAGAGTTGTGTATATACAAACAGGACCATGAGGCTTTCCTATCCTAAAGGAGCCCAAAGTGTGGAGATCAGTGGAGAAAGAACAATCAAACCCTGCTGTGCACCAGGCACAAGCATTTTGGCTGCCAACTGCCTAGGCTGGCAACCAGCTCTCTTGCTTACTGGTTGACTGACCAAGTTCCTAACACCTCTGCACTCTGCTTGTTACTTTAGAATATACCTGCACCCCCTCACAGGCTTGACTGGGGGTTGCATGAGCTAACAGACACTATGGTGACCACAGAGAGCCTCAAGAACTTTCTCTCCCTCATATCAAGCAGGAGTCTATTGGCTTCCTCTTGAGCTTGGAGGTCTCTGTTACTGGTTTTGGTCATGTGCTGGTAAAGAGAGGTCCTCAAAAATGTCCCCTTTCCACTCCTCAGAACAGGTGACTGTATGACGTTGCATGGCAGAGGAGAATGAGGACAGCAGACGGTACTAAGTTTGAAATTCTGCTGACCTTGAGCAGAGGACAGTGGCATGGATTATCCACAGGAGCCCCCTGTGATCACAGAAGCGAAAGAGGGAGCCCGGTGCATACCTGTAATCCCAGCTACTCTGGAGGCTGAGGCAAGAGGACTGAAAAATCTGTAGGAAACCCGGGCAACTGATGAACACCCTGTCTCAAAACAAAACAAGAACCAAACGTGGACTATAGCTCAGTGCTCCCTGGGTTCAATCCAAAAGAAAGAAGGGGAAAGCCGGAGAGTCAGAAACCATTGAGCAAGATGAAAAAGACTTGAACTCGACTTTGGTAGCTTTAAAGACGAGAGGGGGCTCATAGACTAAGCAGTGCAAGTAGTGCTAGGGGAAGAAAGAAAAGATGTCGGGACAGAGGTGGTCGCCTGGAATCCCAGGACTCAGGAGGCTAAGGCAGTAGGAAAACAAGTTTGAACACAAGCTGGGCAGTTTAGCAAGACTGTGTCTCAAGAAGTAAAAACAACAACTACAAAAAGAGGTTTTTTTCAAAAAAGAAAAAACAACAGAGTCTCCTATAAAATCTTAGAAAGAGATGGAGCTCTGCCTGTACCTTGATTTTAGCCTGCCATCACCCACGCTTTGACACAATACCTTTGCGTTGTTTTAAGCCAGCGTACTTCATGCTTTATTGTAGATGCAGTAGAAAGCTAATACAGATCAGTGGAGTGGCACAGAGCTACCCTGGGTCACAGCTAAGGCTGGGCATGAAGAGAGTGGCAGCTTCCACGCCCATCCCAATTAGAAGCCAGCAGTCCTTAAGAAGTCCATCAGGGCTGAGTCCCAGTGCCGTGAGGAGCCCCAGCTAGCCACGTGGAGGAGGCCAAGCTGCCAGGCATGTGTGCATGTGTGTGAAGCCTGCCTGGTCATTCCAGCCCAGCTGGGCCATTGGCCGTATGCAGTTGAGTCAATGACAGCAGCCAACAGGCAGAGCAGAAACTCCCAGCTGAGTCAGCCCGCATTCCTGACTCTCCGAGCTAGGAGCAAAGAAAATGAAAGTTGTTTTGCTTGTATGCCCGACCCTTTTTAATTTTCCAGTTTGACGCAAGGTCTCGATAAGTTGCCAAGCTGGACTCAAACTTGCCATCCTCCCGCCTCAGCCTTCCAAGGAGGTGGGATGACAATCGGGTGCACTGCACCGTCCTGATCTTCTTATCAGCACCTTTTGTGATGTGACAGTGTCCTCAGGAGCCCTGTAGCCTGGACTCCACCAAGCCAGGGCGAGGAAGGCTGGTCAGAGGAACCTGGGCTGTCCTCTCGGAGACAGTCAAGAGAGAAGAAACAAAAGGAGAAAAAATGGAGCAGTGACAGTCAGGCCGCTAGGCCACCTGGTGGCAATTAGTACTGCTATGTGTGGAGCACTTTTTTTGCTTTGCGTTGTTTGAGACAAGGTCTCACTATGCCACTCAAGCTGGCCTTGAGCTCACTTTGTAGCGTAGGCTGGTCTCATCCTCCCTACTGCTGGGATTACAGTTGCGCACAACCACGCCCAGCTACCTGTAAATTTTACAGCAACCCTCTGAGAGGGTTCATGATAATCTTTTCTCTGAGGGCCAGACAAGGAGTCATTTCCAGTTCCAAGACGTGACCCAGGGATACCTCGTAGTACTTACATCCAGCTAGTTCACTCCAACATGGGATTAGGGCTGCCCCGGGCCACAACTCCCCACCAGTGTCACTGCCTGTGGAAGATGCATGTCTGCCGCTCAGCCTTCACAACTCTTGACACAAGCTGGTGGGATTTGGTGTCTGCTTCAGGTGACACTCTGATGTATCCCCTCCCCAAGGTCCTGAGCTGGCTAGACCTGCCTCTTTCACCTGGCTCTGAGGGCTGGGGAAAGATGACAAGGTTCCACAATGTTCCTGCTGTCAGGGAATCCCAATCTCTAGGAAACAAAGCCTTTTGTTATGTAATTACGATAGATATGAAATTGAAAGGACAAATGCCAGTAGGAGAAAGAAGCAGGCATTGACTTGAACTCTATTTCCACCATTCTGAGAGCTGAGTTCAAAGCAGGAAGACACAAGAGATTAAAGCAGGGAGTGGTAAGGGACTAGAGGAGCCT
>NDGM011178292.1:0-11340 GCA_002564305.1 Octomys mimax | reverse complement strand
AGCAGCTTTTAAAATAATGTAATGACAAATCTCTCTATTCTCACATACTACTTATGTGTCCACACATCTGATTTCCTTTAAGAGTTTTTGTGCTTTTACACAAGAATTATTATAGCTAAATCTTGGAAACAACCGATATCCCCATCGGCATATAAATGGGTAAAGAAAATGTGATGTTTATACACAGTGAAGTACTTCTCTGCCTTAAAGAAGGATAAGCTTGAGGCATCTGCAGGTCCAGGGATGCACCAGGAGATGGTACTGCTATATGAAGACACTCAGAGCCACAGGGTTAAATGTTGCATGGTTCCTCTCGTGTGAAAGACCCATAATGTAAATAAAGAGTAAAATAAAGGCTTGATAATAGGAAGTAGGAGGCTCTTTTCCAAGTTTGAAGGAGAAAAAGAGCTGGAAGTGAGAGGAACAAAAGGGAAGAGATTAAAAAAAAACCCCAGAGAATCAAAAAAAATGATAGTAGAGCTTTCTCAAGGAGAGGGAATCAAGAATTGGAAGAAGTAGGGAGAGTTGGGAGGGGAGGAAATAAAAGAACGTGCTCTGTATGAGTTCAAATTCCCCACTATAAATACAGTGGTTGTCTCTGTCAGTATGCCAATAAGAACATGGAATATAAAAATAAACTGTGTACCTTGTACACTGTGAAGAGTTTTGTGCTCCTAGGCATAATGCTTGTGTTCCAGTCATTCAAATGTATCCCTTTGATTGTTTATTACTACTTTTAAAGTGTTCATGGAATAGACTCAAATTCTGAATAGAAATAGGTACCTCTCCTAAGTGTGTACCCGCTGTCTTCTGAATGCTAATTACAAGGTGTCCCCATGTCTTTCAATGTCTAATCTTTGTTCCCTCTGCAGGATGCTGCGGGGTCAGTTTCATTCACTTCTCTATTTTGTTTGTCGCATTGATGATTGACAGCAGTAACTGTAGTGGAAATTTAGGTGTTTTATTAAGCACTTAACCCCAAAGTTCTCAATCTGCTTTGAGAAGAAACAAACACCAAACCTTCTTTATTTTACACCCAATAATTGTACGGTTACCTCCAGCCAGTTCCTGCTGAACTTTTGCTCAGCAGACTGCAAACATCTTTGGCCTCAAAAGGGCCTGCAATTGGACTTTCTTGGCCTTTGCTTTGAGAATGCAATTATTTTCAGTTTTCCAAAATAGAAACTCTCAGTTTCAATTAGTGAGAACTAGCAAAAATTTCTTTTTCCTTCTTTTCCTTCCTCAGAACTGCCCTCCTCCAAGCATGTGCCACCAGTGCACCAGGGCATGGCCTCTGGCTCCCTTGCTGTCACCAACAAACGTGTCTCCATCTCCACTAGCCTCTTGCCTGGTCTGGGAGCACTTCCTGTAACTCGGGTGGGGGTGGGGCGGCTCTGGTTTAGACTGCTGCGGAGTGCGTGTCTGTGCATGCGCAAGCGTCTCTGTGTGTTCTGTGGTGTCGAGAGCTGCCTCACCATTCTGTGGGTGTTTTCTCAAACTGCAGTGGAACCGCTGAGCTGCCACCTGCTGCTGCTTTTTGTGCCGTCCTCTGCAGAAATGGCTTCAGGTGTCACCTTGCTGGCTCCGCTCGGGGGCAACCACAGTGATGCACAGGCATGCGGTACTTGAGCACACACTTCGCCTG
This sequence comes from Octomys mimax, assembly GCA_002564305.1. Classification (NCBI taxonomy): domain Eukaryota; kingdom Metazoa; phylum Chordata; class Mammalia; order Rodentia; family Octodontidae; genus Octomys; species Octomys mimax. The sequence goes on along the minus strand of NDGM011178292.1, from coordinate 9,695 downwards.
CCTGACAGGCTGATAAGATCAAGCAGTAGGGCTGCAAACCTCTGTGGAGCTGGGCTGCTTTGTGCAGCAGTGTGGTGAGGTGAGCCAGTGGCCCCCTGCACTTCCCCTCAGGGCTGTGGTCCTAGGACAGAGAGGCAGGGCAGGCTCTCCAGGGGGGGGGTCTACAGATGCATTTCAGGCTTAGAAATGGGCTTAGCAAAACTCCCTTTCTAGAATTTAGCTTTCTTCTTCCATCTGTTCATTGAGGATGTTTGTTTCTGTCTTTGTTATTCCTCCCCTACTAATAAGTACAGTAAGAAGACTCGTATGTGGCCCGTGCTTTTTACACGGAGCCCTTCTTGGTGCTGAGGCCTTTACATGCATTTTCTCCGCTTACCCCTCTAGTCTCAAAATGATGCCTTCTGTGCTTGCAAGGAGGCTCACTCATGTCAGGATCCAAATCAGGGCCCAGAGGCATCCCTGAGCCTGAAGCCCAAGGGTAGTGCTTGGGGTAGCATTTTTCCTAGGTTTTTCCTCTCCTAGTGTATCATGTGACAACCCTTTGCGACTCAAAGGTTGAAAGGAACCCTTTGTCAGGACAGGGTTGGCTCATCATGGTATTGTGGGCAAGGATTATCTGGGCCTAATCTTTATTGTGAAAGTTATACTTAGTAAGCTTAACTGACACTGCCTGATAGCACATCCCTCAGTGTCAGGAGTCCAAAACCACCAGCATGCACACTTGTGGAAAGCATTTGTATTAAGAGATGCTGTGAACTTTTGTGTTGGCTGGGGTAGGGGGTGAGTTTTTGTTTGTTTGTTTTTCCTGACAGATGAGGAAATATAGTTAAGGAGAAGGAAATTGACTTGATCAGGATTTGGGGGTTGCCTTGGGCCAGGGACACATAGTAGGAAAAGAAATACGCCTTAGCAAGGGATTTATCCTTTTTCTATAACTCTGTAAGAGAAAGCTCCTATTCATTTTAATTCTTTTCGGAAAGATGCTGAAGGACAAAAGTTATCACAGGGCAAACAGGAAGGTAAAGGGAGAATCGCTCCTATTGGACATCTGAACATTCCTGGGTGTCTCTCTTCCAGTGAGGCACTGCTAACTTGGCTTCGTGGGAGGGGAATTTAGGTTTTGAGTAATTTGCCCAAGGTCTGTAGGCAAATATGAGAGCAGTGATGTGGGAACACAGCCAGATATGACTTCTCACCTACTCTGCCTCCTCCAGCCTGAAATGCAAAACAGGCAGGTGAGGCTCACCCTCAGCCCAGTGAACGCATGCCGCCTGCCTTAGGGCTGTGGGCTTTCCAGGCTCCAGCCATGAGTTGAGTCCTTAGAGGAACCCAAGGTGGGATATGTAGGGAAGCCCATGTTCTGGGCTCATCCTTCAAAGGGCACTGACGTGAGCGGGAGCTGCGCGCTTCAGTTTGTATTGCTTTATCTTCTGCCATTCTCCTTTGGGCTCTGGGTTAGCTCTTGTGGCTCCTTTGGCCCACCTGAAGATGCGAAGCTGGCTCTGGGCAGCAGTAACTGGCCACTGTGCATAGCTGCCGGACACTCACTCCTAACGTCATAAACACTATTCACACTTCCAACCCTGAGCAGGCACACACTGTCCTCTACCTTCAGGGGCTCAGAGCCCTGTGTTCCAGAGACTGAACTAGCTGAGTCAGTGTCACCAAGTCCCCCAGGGAACTTTTTCTTTTTCTTTAACAAAGGGTCAGAAATTACAGGGCAAAAAAGCTGGCCAGATAGTTCAGTGGACTAAAGGATCTGCTTAGGCAGAGCTCAGCAGCCGGAGTTTGATCCCTGGGTATGCTGTGCCACCCCAGCCCCCAGGGCACACTGAGAAGGTGATTGAGACTGGGCATGGTGGTGCACGCTTGTAATCTCAGCACTTGGGAGGCTGAAAACAGGAGAATCACTATGAGTCCAATCTACATAGTGAGACCCTGTAGACCCTGTACTAAATACATTAATAAATTAGTGGGCAGGAGAAAAACAAGAAAGCATCCCAGGGTCCTAATTGAGATTCCCCCATATTCTTAAGCACTTCATGTGTGCTGGTCACTTTTTCCTTTATTCAACAGAGTAGGCGGTAGGTGAAAAGCTATGGATGTGCACATGGAAGCACACGGTTGACTTGGATGGCCTCTCAGCTGCCCCGGCATCTCTTTCTCCTACACGCTTCCCTTTCAGAGTAAGAAAATGTGGTATTCCTGGTTCCAGAAGCATCCTCTTAGTCATCCTAGCCCCAGATATTTTATTCAAAAAATATTGGAGCTAGCATAAGTGTAAGTGTGGCCACAAGGAAGGTGGCCGACTCAGGTCACTTGACTCAATTGCTGTATTTCAAAGCTGGTGAGAATCTAGAGTTTTCCTCTTCCAACTCTGCCCAGTTACAAGTGCAAAACAAANCACTGAGAGTGGAAGGGCTTTGGCTTTTGTGGAGGAAACAGGGCTCCGCCTTCCTGGGCTCCAGCTCCCAGCCTGACGTGCCCACAGCTATCAAAGCAGCGTGTTTCTTTTCCTTGTGAGTAGCATCAGACATGAAGGCTTTATAGCCTGATGTTCTTGTCACCTTTTCCTGCTTGTTGATCTTGTATTCAGTTACAAATCTGGCTGTGACCCTTGTGAAAGGGGTCATTGAAAGTGACCCAGGAAAGAGAGAAAGAAAAAAGCTTGGTCGTGACCCAATCAGGCCATGGTTACTGAATTTCCCAAAAAAGGGAGCCATTTTTACAAGGTGGGAACGTGGAAGTGGAGGAGAGCAGGAGCCAGGAAGAGAGGATGGGGAGGCTGGTGGGCACCTGGCAACCCCATTAGATCCAGCGCCTTGTACAATCCCAGCAGCCTTAGGAGCTCAGGAGCCTAAGCGGAGCACGGGGTGAAGCCGCCTCTGCCTGAGAAGTTGGTGACCTAGGGGTTCCCACACAGACTTTATTCTACCCCTGACCCAAAGAGGCTGAGAGATGGAGATAATTTGAAAAACATTGGGACTGTTGTAAAGAAACAGTAGTTCTTAAATTTTAGACCTCATAAAAGATGTGGCCTTTTGCTCCCTTCCTAACTTCAGAGAGTCTGACAGNTTACCATGGAGGGCAGAAATGCAATTTCCTCGTTGGTGGTGGTCGTCTAATCCATGTGTGTGTTTTTCTTAACATTTTGTGAGGAATAACTTTAGATTTACAAAAAGTTGCAAAGATGGCATCAAGAATTTGATACATCTTTTACCTTTAGTCCATTTCCCCATTTATAAAAATTGCTGCCAAAAACCTATATCATAAAATGTGCTATTTTAGCCACTTAAAAATGTACAGCTCAGCAGCAGCAAATATGTGTGGCCTGTTATGTCACCATCACCATTGTCTGTTACGGAATTTTTTTATTCTTTCAATTGGAAATTCTGTCCGCATTAATCTCTAACTCCCTGTTGTTCCTTTCTCTCAGTCACTGCAAGTCACCAGTGACTTATTGTATCTTCTGTCCTTATAGATTTAAGTGCTTTTGGTTCCTTGTATGAATAGAATCACAAAAGAGTTGCCTTTTTGTGTATTGCATATCTCATGTAGCACAATGTTTTCTAGATTCGTTCATGTTGTCACATTTACCAGAATTGCACTCCTTTTTGAGGCTGCATAATATTCCATGGAGTGCATGTATTACATTATATATATGAATTTATAAATATTCATATATTTGTGAACATATAAAATTATTTCTGTCCTTCAGCAATTATCAATAATGCTGCAGTGAACGTTTGTGTGCAAGAATCCGAGTTCCTACTTTTAATTCCGTTGGCTATCTAGTGTTAATTTCCAGCATTATTATTCATAAGCTACAGATTCAGACTTGCCCATTAAAATACAATATTATAAGAATTTCAGGAAATTCTGGTTTGTGGGTCAGGGTTTGAGAAACATTGGTGTGTGTGTGTGTGTGTGTGTGTGTGTGTGTGTGACTAATTTGGTCCAAGGAGCAGTTCTAAATGCTACAGGGAAAGCCAGGCATAAGTAAGGGTCTGTAGGCTGAATCTGGAGGAGCAAGGTCAAGGGCACACCTTGGCAACTGGTAGCCTTTCATTCAACCTAAGTGTTTCTATAGAAACCAGCATAGCATAGTCCTGCAGATCCAAGGCTCGGAGGACCAGCCCAGGGGGCAAGATCTCAGAGTCTTGTCAAGTGAAGGTGCATTATTACTGCATCCTGGGCACAAGGTGTTCTTCAGGTACCTTTTCAGCTCAGCCTCTTCGTAAGGAAGATCTGGGAACAAATGTGCTATTAGCCCTTGGGTATGTGTTCATGGAGCTGCTTGGGAGGCAGCACCGGACGTGCAGGTCACAGTGGGAGGCCACGAAACCCCAAGCAGAAACCAACCTGCTCCAAGGAAGTGTTAATGCAAGGAAGTGAGGGGAATTCAGAGAGAGGGCAGAGCCCAGGCTGAAATCTGGTTTGAGTTCTATTAATCATAGTAACTTGGGAAAAGCCCTAGAGAGCCCTTAACTAAGGGAAAGGTAGTCATGACCTCAGCACTAACGTCGGCACATCTTTTCAGAGAGGTGTCAATTCCTGGGGACCCCCTTGTGGCAGCCCTGACTCAGAAGGAAACTCAGCAGCTGGTAGAACACACCAGCACACACCACTTCCTGAAGGGCTTTAGGTTTTGTCTAGAAGGCTCTTGTGCATGTATGGTTCTGCCAGAGAAGACTGGGGTGAACATCTGGACAGGCCCCCGAAGAGGTGACCTTCTTGGTATCCAGCACACACACACACCACACTGCACAGACGAAGAAGGAAAAGCAAAAATGGAGTAGAGCTTACACATTTCCGTGTATCTGTGTATATGTATCTCACGTCCACATACATGCCCCTACATACAGATTACTGGAGCCCTACGATGTGGGCATCGAGGTTAGAACTCAAGTAGGAAAGGCAAAAGCAACCTCTAGAAAGAGCAGAGCAATTTTCTAGTCGATGGCCAAATTTGTATACTCTGAGATAATAGGCATTAGGCGAACGCGGAACTCTGTGATCACGTAAGTTTAGAAAAGTTGAATGCAACAAACACAAATAGTTATTGTTGAATCTCTTAGGATTTTTGACAGGCTGGCGGACTCATAAATGTCTTTGCTAATATCTGTGGCTGATAAGCACATTTTGGGAAAAGCATCTCATGATAGAGACCTTTGGAGCACTATTTGGGAGACACGGGAATGGGCTGATGCTGTCAGATAATTTGAACATTAGTACAGTTGGGCCTCCTGGCAGGCAAGGTAATTAAATGTGATGTGTTACAGTTTTTAAATTAGATAAAAGCCTTATTTGTATTCTGAGCTATAATTAAATTTTTGAATTGGTTATATAATACAAAAGGGTCACTGCACCACATAATGGATTATCTCTTTAATGATGACTGAGTGGTAAATGTAAAATAGTTTTTTATCAGTTTTTACAGTATCAGAAGTTGAGTATAAACAGTATCAGAAGTTGGGTAGCATGAAAACTTAAGTAAGTTATTCTAAACGGTTTATTTTCTGAAATTCTTAATTGATACAAACCATTACGTTTAGAATAACTTGAACGTCTTACGTTTGAATCCTAAATCACTGATCTGTGAGTTGGATAGTAGTTGAAGTTCCCTAACTTAAATTTTATGTCTGGAATAGAATCTAGAAGCTACTTCTGAATTGAAGGAAATTTCACAAGCTTTGAACACTGACTGTGCACAGGGCAGTATCTGGGCATTCTGTCACACATATCAGAAGAGTAGCTTTTCTTTCACCTAAACAAAAGGTCTTCTACCCCTTCCAAAGGTGGCTGGGCAGCCCTGCAGGCAGGATCACACCTGGGTTTACTGGACTGTAGAGACACTTGAGATAGGTTCTGCAGCCAGCGTGGGTTGAGGCGCTCCTTAAAATGAGTAAACCATGCCATTAGGCTCAAGCGTTCCATGGTCTTCATTATTATTATCATTTTTTTTTTTTAAAAAAATGTGAACAGAGTTTCTTAGAAAGTAAAGAAACGCAGAGAATTCTACTGCAGCTATCTTATCTGCATTTTGTGATGACCCCCTTAGTAACACATGGACCAGGAACAGTTGCAGTGAAAGTGCTGATAAGGGAGAAACGATCCCTTTCAAACTACTCCAGTGCATCTGTCATCACAAGGTGGTGACGGACAAGAGGACCTAACTATTACGTGATCAGTACCACTGCCCCTTCCGCAAAGCTACAGCAGTGGTTCCTCCCTGCTTATGTGTCCTGTAGCCCTGCCCCAGCACATACACACAACATGCACATAGGCACACACACACATACACATCATTAACTCACTGGCTCTGGAGTCTGTTTGGGTTCATCTAATTCTCCTTATCACAGAGACAGGCTTACCACACGATGTTGAAATTAACTGTTCCTGTGTCAGCCTCACCTATGCGTGATTCCCTCAAGGATAGGCTCAAAATATTACCATCATCAAACCTCATTGACCAGAGGCCCATCAAAAAGAATGCTTTTTAATCCAGATCATAAAATGGAGATAGCAGCTCTAAAGAATCTACACATATCGTCTCAGGAGGAATGTAACTTTGGATCATGACAAACACAAGATAAACTTGAGGACAAGCAGGCCAGTTTCCCTTGTGAGCTCAGTCAAGCCTCTGACAAGCAGATGCATACCTGAGCACAGACTCTTACTCGAGCACAGGGATTCTAGTGCAATCTCGTTCTACCAAAATTCGCTTTATGTCTGTAAAGAAAAGAGATTAAAAGCAGCTTTGCACTAGAGAATTTATGTCTTAAAATCCTCCTTTCTTATATGCAAATAACACAGTCTTTTAAAAGAAGATTGAAAGACTGAACTCTCTTTGCTGGATCTGTATCTCCATATATCCTCATAAAGTATTTTTTAAAAGCGCTGGAAAATTATATTCTAGAACAAGAACTCTCCTCTAGAAATATAGTACAAGACACATTTGTCATTTTATATTTCTAACAATCTCATGGAAAGTAAAAGTATGTTACATTTTTAGGGGCCGGGCAGATGGCTCAGTGGAATAAGTGCTTCCTTGGCAAGCACAAAGGTCTGAGTTCAATCTCCGGTTTCGCAAAAAAAAAAAAAAAAAAGTTACATTTTTAAAATAAAATGCTGTGTTTAACCCAATATTTCTAAAATGTTATTTAAATATGCAATCAATCTAAAATTTTCATGAGATATTTTCCTTTCTTCTTATACAGGTTTTTGAAAGGATTTAAAAAATTTATTATTATTATTATTATTATTATTATTATTGGCAGAATAGGGGATTGACCTCAGGTCCTTCTGCTTGCCAGGCAAGCGCTTATTCTACTGAGCTATCTCCCCAGTCCCCCAGGTTTTTTAAAATTTTAATTGAATTTTTTTTTATTTTTTGCGGTACCAGGGATTGAACTCAGGACCTTGCGCTTGCCAGGTAAGCACTTATTCCACTGAGCTATCTCTCTAGCCCCTAGGTTTTTGAAATGCAATGTATAATTGATACTTACCTTATATCCCACTTCAGATTGGCCACATTTCAGTGCTCAGAACCTACATGTGGCCCCTGGCTACTGCTGGTCTAGAAAACTCACTCTATCAGAAAAATCTGTCTTTATTTATGATCTGAAGTGTTTTGTTGAGAAGATAGTAACATTCTAGCTAATGGGTCTGATAGTGTGGTATGAAGATGTAACATTCAATAGAACTGGATGAGTTCTTAATGTGGTCTAAGATTTGTCCTAGCACTGTGAATATAGTTGTAAAGAAAAGAGCCAATATTTCTTTCTTCATGGAACTAACATTTTACTGAGAGAGAGAGACAGTAAACTCTACTAGTAAGTTTAGTAGAGTCTATGTTAAATGTTGATAAGTGCCAATCATAAAATTGAGAAACAGAGAACATTAATAAGACAGGAAATCAAGTTTTAGAAATGGATGTTAATTTCCTTCTGAGTCGGAATGTGAAGTTTGGTTAAAGATGTTCACATTGGCAATATTCCATAAAAATCATAATCTTGAGTAACTTTCCTCTTTAATTTTTTACATTTTAATCATTTATCATTTATTTATTCATTTGATACGGGGTCCCACTATGCAGCTCAGACTCATAGTGATCCTCCTGCCTCAGCCTCCCGAGCGCTGAAATTGCAGGCATGCGCCACCATGCTTGGTTTTGGTGGCCAGCACAGTGTGCCCAGGGTTCTTGGGCTGGCATGGCACGCAGTACTGGAGATCAAACCCAAATCCTTGCTACTTGCCAGGCAGGTGCTTAGATTGCCGAACTGTCTCCCCAGCCAAAACTTTAGCTCTTTAAGGAAAAACAATGTGTGTGTGTGTGTGTGTGTGTGTGTGTGTGTGTGTGTAAAGAATAACCTATGACTAAGCTTTGTTAATATAATAACAAGAAAATATAACCTATACTCCTGTTTTATATTCTATATGGTATTAATTAAATATTTGCAATGATAAATATGTACAATCTTGACCTGCATAAGAGTGTTTTGGCCAGTAGTGTACTCTGTTATATCACAGTGGTTCTATAAGACCATACTAAGTGATATTGTTGCTATCTTGGTTTGCTAGTGGTGTTTGCATAACAACTAAAATTGCCTAATGGTTTATTTCTCAGAGTATATCCCTGTTGTTAAATGTACATTCATGGCTGAGTGTACGTATGGAATTCATTTTATGAGTTTATAAATACAAAAGCCTAAGATAGAACTGTTAGATTGAAGGCAGGTGTGAGTTACTTGGATCAATACTAAATACCGGCAGTGGGAGAATGTTCCAGAAGCAAAAAACTGCTTATGGATATGCTCTGTGGGTATATGCTCCTGGTGCTGTTGAGCTTGGATCAGAGGAGACAGGTCCATCAAAATGGAGTTGTGACTTAGGATGGCATCCACAGGAATTTATTGGCCATGTTGAAAATTTGGCTTTTATCCTAAGAGCAGTAGGAACCCAATGGTAGTGGTTTGTTTGTTTTCAATATTCAAAATTTTATTAAAAATTAACTTGATAAGACTTGATTTGAGATACTCAGTTCAAGGTCAGTATCTGTATCTCACAAGCTCAGATGACCAATTCCTTACAGTAAGAGAGCCCCTGGTCCCCTACATGCTGTGATTGTAGGTGAAGTTGATGAGGAATTGTGTAAACACTGAGCCTTCAGCCAAGAAGCTATTGGCTGACTTCTGCATAGGACAGGTCATTTGTGTAGGAAAATGTTAGTGAGACACAGACAGGGTTCTAAATAGCAAAGCTTCAAAATGGTGTGAAGAGGACTTTCAGAGACTGAGGACCACATTATTGTCTTGGGCTACTCAGCGTTCCTTGTTTAGCTTTCCATAGTGATTGGCCTCTTTTACAAAGTTCAGTTGTGCTTCTGATGAGTCCTTCTTTCTCTTTCTTTTGAAAAAGTGGTGGAGTGTACAAGTTGGCCATCATTTGGCTTTTTCCCTTTTACATGACTTCTTAGGTTCAATATGATCAAGATGCAAGACTGTTCTCAACTCATTCTTGTTTTGAAGTTGTAGGTGATGTAAGTTTTATATTAGGTTTGTATAGGTCATATTTAATCCATTCTAAGGAACTTGCTAAAGTGTAATCTAATACTTCCTTAGAGTTCAATAGATAGGTTAAAATACAATGATTTAAAAGACTTATGTTGAGTTCCCTCAAAGCTTTGCCTTGAT
>NDGM011178290.1:0-10565 GCA_002564305.1 Octomys mimax | reverse complement strand
TCAACAATTTCTGACATTGCCAGTGAAGCGGAAGACCCAATACTATTATGGGCTACTGGAATCCTTTAGGATATTTTGCTGAGTTAACACACCTATAATATTCAAATAACAGAGCTTAACAAAAGAAGGGGATACAGATGAATGTCCATTTTGTATCTGTGTATTCAAAGTAGTTAGGAAGATATATAGATTCATTCCCTTAATGAATACAGGGATTTGTTCTAATGGTGTTTTAAAATAGGATATCATGTCTACATCTTGTATAGCAATTAACCACTAGGAAGAATGTATGCAATGTGTTAATTATTAAAACCATCCTACCAATTTGATTTGAAACTGTCTCATTGCTATTTGTTTCTCAATAAAATTATGGAAAAAAAAAAGAAAAGAAACCAGATGTCAGAAAGTAGAGTGGGTAAAATGTTCCATTCTGAGTGAAGAACATCCCTTGGCTGAAATCTCAACAGAAAACAGATGCTGCAAAGAATCCCCCACTTCAAGGTGGACTTGCGATGCCAGCATGTAAATCAGTTCAAGCAGGGGTCCTCAGCCTCATGCTGGAGGAGCCCCAGAGACCCTTGGAATGTAGCTCTGACTCTGGAGCATTGACAGCTCTTTCTTTATACTTTGGAAAGAAATTCCTAAACAAATAAATAAAAAAGTTCCCTTAAGAGAAAGCTGAAAGTTTAAATCTGCAGCTGGGAAGAACATAAGAAAGTCGTAAATGCAGTAGGCTGTTTGTAGTCTCCACATCCACCAATCATATCCAAGCCACCAAAAAATTTTTTTAAATGCATAAAAAGAGATGTGTCTTCAGCATGTACAGACAAAGAATTTTTGTCATTATTCCCTCAACAATCCAATACAGCAATGGTTTCTATGGCAACAAATATTAGGAGTCACTTACTGTTATGGCATCTACCGAGATGTCCTCTAAAGCCCTATGCACTCCTAGGTGGGCTTTTAGGGAGTGGCTGGATCACAGGCGGGTGATACTGGCCCGTGTCCATGTGAGACCAGGTGTAGAGCTGGCTGTGATGTTGTGACAAGGAAGGCTATTGTTGGTGTTGCTGGGAAGGTGTTCTCCCTCATCCTGTCTCAATGGTTTGAAGTGTTTCCTGCCAGAGTTTCCTGCCGGCCACACCATGACCAGTCTTTCCTCTGCCTCTGCCATGCCATAATGCCTTGGAAACAGCTGACTGTGGACAGAAACCTCTACAAACAGTGAGCCAAAGTAAGGCTTTCCCTCCTTTAACTTGTGGTTCTCAGGTGTTTTGTCTCAGCAACAAGAATAACTATGGTACCTAAAGATAAAGTGAATGGGAGGATTCATAGGTTATGTAAAAGGATTGTGCCACTGTCCATAAGGGGCTTGAGGACCTGAAACTGTTGATATTTGAGGTGAATCCTGAAGCCAAACCCTCTTGAAAACTAAGGGGTGACTTTGTAAGACTGCATAAGCATGCACATTGAGGAAACCGGATGAACAATTAAAATAAGAAAATATCGCAGCCAGGGAGATGGCTCAGTAGAATAAGTGCTTCCCTGGCAAGTACAAGGGTCTGAATTCAATCCCTGGTTCTGCAAAAAAAGAAAAGAAAAGAAAAGAGCTTCCTAAAAGTTCTATAGAGGGAAAGTCACCTGTATTAGACTAACCTTATAGCTTGGAAGACTGAACTATTGCCAATAAGTGAACGAAAGAGTATATTTTTTAGTCTGATTGAAAAGTACTGCAAAGATACCTGTGTAGAAAGCAAGGTAGTCCAAGATGCAAGCAAACCCTCATTGGAAATGTGCATATGCCTCTGAGCGTCCCTTTCAAATAGCAGGCTATGGAGCTCCTTGTGTCTCGGTTTACAAATGCATGCATTTTTGTACAAGCTCAACATGAAATCATTCTTCCGCAGTGATTGGCTGACATCTGTGATGAAGTGAGCCCGCTCTGGTGTCTGCAACATGACCTCTACCACAAAGCCAACATGCAGACAGATTTAGCTCAGAAGTAATTTGGCTTTTGCTGGGACTCAAAACATGTCTCTCTATAGCACCTTCATGTGCTGCTGTAGATTAATAATTCTAATCAACTCCAGTCTTAAAGGAATGCTCCCGAGGGAAACTTTTAATTGTTTTTTCACTTTCTTTGTTTCTATTTGAACTGAATGATAACGGCGGCCGCAGAGAGATCTCATGACCTCGTCACAGGAACTCTGAAAAGATGACCTTGTATAGGAGAGTAGGGGCTTTGCAGGCAAGACCAATATGAAATGCTGGGACGGAACATTGTCCCAGATTACAAAAGGAAGAAGAGTCAGAGAAGGAATGACTTTATGTGAAAAAGAACGCGGACCACAGCTGTGTTCAAGGAAGGGAGCAAGATCATGAGCCTAAACTTAGGCAGCTTCACAGCTTCTGAAAACTGGAAAAGTCAAGGAAATAATTCCTGTTCACTTTGATTTTAGCCTACTGAACACCATTTTTGTTCTCTAGTCTTTGAAACTCTTAAGATAACCCATTTATGTTGTCATAATCCACCAAGCTCATACTGACTTATTACACTGGCAATAAGAAGCTAAGGGAGAATGACCTTTGGCATCTGAAGTCTCCATGAGATGTACACTGATGAACTCCAGGGAGCATCTGGGAGATGAAGGCCTCGTCAGTCCATCTGCAGAATGACTGTTCTAGGACAACTATTTTCTGTTCACCTTCTTTCTCTTAACACCTTTCAGTGGCTCTCTATGTCCCCAAGTTCTCAAATCATCTCACAAACATGACTCTAAGATTCTGATCAGGTGTGCATTTATAGAACATTAGTAATCTTCTCTAGTTTTAAATTTAAATTTCTATAAAGCAAGCCAATAAAAAAAAGATATATATATATATATATATATATCTTTTTGGCCTGGGTGTGGTGGCATATGCCTGGGATCCCAACACTATGGAAGTTGAAGCACAAGAAACCATGTAAGTCTGAGGCCAGTCTGGGATACAAAGTGAGTATGAAGCCAGCCTGAGCTATGTAGTGAAAATCTGATTCAAAAAGACAAACAAACAAACAACAAACAAAAAACAGAAAAAGAAAAAGAAAGAAAGAATTGTGCAGTTTAATATGTTTATTCATTCAAAATAATGGTTTAAGGAAAATATTACTCTATCCTTGACATTTTGTTGAATTATCAGATCAATAATGGATCCTAGTCCACGACTTTAAGAACTCTGAAGTATCAAACCACACAAGTGCTTGGTACAGACTGATTCTACAGTGCTGAGTCATAGTCCTCAGGAAGGCTAACAAGGTGGTACTGACGTAACACAATGTTCAGAATCTCTGGCACAGAGGTCAGCTAATAGAGACCTGCTGGGCTGCTCAATACATTTGAAGACAAGATTAAGTATGTTATTTATATTCCACGATATGATTTTTTTTTCTCTTTACCACTTTATTTAACTCATCTGGCTAATTATTGTTGGCATGTTCCAGGTGACATAAATCCCAGCATAATGAAAATTATCTGCTTAAACCCTTTTGGAAGTACCCCCTATCTGGATGTAAGATACTACTAATTATCTTTTCTGATACCTGCTGTTGTGGAGGGGTATGAATGTGTAATCAGTGTACTGAAGCTCAAGTTAATGATCTGTGGCAGCTTGTCTTATATGTCAGAGTGACAAGGGACATTTAGCAAATGTAGAGGAATTTCCCTGGAAACAGCAGATTTTTTACTTTGCTTATCTCTGGTGTTTGTCAATGTTTTCAAGACTCTCAGTAAGAGCAACACACATTTTTCAGAGGCTGCAGGAGGGAAACAGGAATACAAATAGAGTGGTGCACTGTCGCCAAAGCAAATCACAGCAACCTTGAATCCTGAGTAAGGTGACAGAGAGAGTGGACTCTCCTGGAGACAAGATTAAAGTGCAATTCAGGAAGGAGTCACTGGAATGAATTCTTCATATTCCAAGGCAACATATATTTACTGGAAATGAAATCTTGGTTAAAATATTTTTTAATCATATCTGTGTTCCCTATGAACTAGAAAGATTTTTCTTGATTTACTCTGTTCAATTTCTAGGCTTTCCCCCTGTCTGTACTAATGGCAAACAATCAATCATCAAAGCTCTAATCAGATTTTGCAGAAGGCCACTGGCATCATTTTCCATCATGTAAGCTTTGCCAGCCTGCCTCCTTTCTGTATGAATCACAAAGATTAATGTGGAAAGGGTTTTAAATGCATTCCAGAAAAATTAGCAAATTATCCCTGTTTCTTCTCTGACTCATGGCTCATCAGCTTGCAGGGGTTCTGCAGTTTCTGTTTTGCTTCCTAACAGCATTATTATTCCAAGGAAGAAAAACAGGAAAGGCCTCCCCTACTTAACGGATCTGGGAAGAACTAACACATTTGTTTCCCACAGAAATCTTTGCAGAAAGTCCTTCTGCTATTTTGTGAATAAATATCTCCCAATTGAAGCACTGGGTCAAAGAGCAATATAAAAATGTTGGAGCTTTGCTTTCAGGTTGGTCATTTTCAAAATCCTACACAGCCTTTTCAGCTTCAAACTTTTATGTCAATTTGACAAGGAAAGGTTTTGGGTTTTCCAACAAAAGCAGTTTGGGTCACTTTAAAATTTGTTGCATCGATCCGCAGAGCTGCTTTTGTGCCAATATCATGCCATTTTCTGTCACTGTAACCTTGAAATGTAGCTGGGAGCCAAGGGCTGCGGTGCTGCCTGCTTTGCTATTGTCGCCAAGACTGCTTTTGTCATTCTGGGTCTCTTTTTGTTCCAGATGAATTTTAGGGTTGTTTTTTCTAGTTCTGCGATTGGGCTGAAATCCACACGCTAGTTTTGGAAGGAGGCCCATTTTCACCATATGATTTTTGCCCGTCCAGTAACAAAGCTTGTCTTCCCCTTTTCTGACAACCTTTTCAATCTCTTTTTTTCAGAGTGCTGTCATTTTCTTTGTATAAATCTGTCATTTCCTTGGTCATGTTAATACCTACACATTTAATTTTCTTTTATGTTACTGAGAGTGGTCATTTTTTGTTAATTTCTTTCTCACTGATTTCATGATTGGGGTACAGGAACACTGTTCTTTTTGTGTGTTGATTTTGTATCCTGCTACATTGCTGACTTCAGTTATTAGGTCTAGAACTTTGGTGGAAGATTTCAGGTCATCTCTGCAGCGGATCATGCGCGTACATGTACTGCTTCTCTCATCTAATTCCTGTAACAGTTGAGTATTATTAGACAGAAACAGTGACCATGGGCATCCTTTCCCTGTCTCTGATTTTAGAGGATAAGCCTTTAGTTTTACCTCATTTTCTTAAGTATTGGCTGTTGGATTACATGAATGGGCTTTAATCAGATTGCAATAACATTCTTCTGTACTTATTTTCTTCAATTTTTTTTAACATGAGTGGTGGTTGGATTTTTCTCAAAAGCTTTTTCTGTATCTATTGCTATGCTTAGTCTATTTTTGTCCCTAGAGAGAATATTAGACCTGGGGCCAGCAAGATAGCTCAACAATCTAAAAGTGCCTGCCTAGGCAAGCTTAGGCAGGCTCAGAAGACCCTGGTTCAAGTCCTGGCACCACATGCTACACCAGCCCTGCCCTCAGGACAGGCTGAGCTGGCAAAAAAAAAAAAGGAAAAAAAACCTATGAGACCCATTCAGCCAGTTGATTTTTGACAAAAGAAGCAAAAAAATATATTGAAGGGCAAAGATAGTCTCTTAAGCAAATAGTATTGGGAAAACTGACTCTCTATATGCAGAATACAGAAGCAGGGCCTGTATCTTTAAACATATATCAAATTCAAATCAGCATGGAAAAAAGAACTAAATGTGAAAATAGAAATAACCTACTGCATGATAAAATAGGTAAAACTCTCACAGTCATTGGGATAGGCAAGGATTTTCTAAACAAATCTCCCATTGCACAAGAAATAGCACCAGGAGTCAGCACGTGGGACTGCAAGAAATCTAAAGGCTTCGTTATGAATAACCACTAGGAAGACAATAATATACAATGTATTAATTATTGTAAGTGTCCTACTGATCTGTTTTGAAACTGTCTCATTGCTATTTGTTTCTCAATACAATTAATAAAACAAATAGAAAACTTTTCAGGGCCCATTATGAAATCAACTAGAGGTAGTATTCAAGAATACTACATTGTGAGAAAGATAAATGTGAATTATCCTGTTGAAACTCAAGTATATTTCTTTTAAATCATAGAGTTTCAACGATAAAAAGAAGAAACAAAGTCTTTCTTTGCTAATGAAGAACTACATTGTTGATAAATTAAATACCAGGACAAAAAAAAAGAAATTTAAAGGCTTATGTACAGTAAAGCAAGCAAGTATAGAGGGAAGAGACACACATCAAGTGGAAAATAAATTTGTCAGCTATTACTCAGAATACTATACATTCTATATTTAGAATACATAGCAAATTCAAAAATTAGACTCACCAAAACATGACACCCAGTGACCAAATTGACAAGCAAAATGAGTAGACACTTTCCAGAAGAGGTGCAAATGCCCAAAATAAAGACAAGAGAAAATGTTTAACATCTCTGAGCTTTAGAGAGTACAACTCAAATTAATACTGAGATGCTGTCTCACTCCAGAAAGGTGATGATCATGAAGAAATCAAATAATAACAATACTGTCGAAGCTGCGGTGGAATAGGAGCCTTTCTACATTGTCGGTGGAGTATGTAAAATACTACCATCATGATAGAAATCATTACGGAAATTTTTCAAAAATCAAAACTAGCTGGACATGGTGGCACACACCTATAATCCTAGCACTAGGGAGGGTGAGGCAGGAGAATCATTGTAAGTTCGAGTCCAGTCTGGGCTACAGAGTGAGCACAAGTCCAGCCTGAACTGCATAGCAAGACCCTGCTGCAAAAAGACAATTAAAAAAAAATAGAAAGACCATTAGATTCAGATTTTCCCTTTCTAAATAAAGACATCATATTTCAGAGCTGCATACCAAAGTTTATTGCAGCATAATTAATAAAACATGGAAGTAGCCTATATGTTCATTGGAAGACAAATGGATAAAGAAAATGGGGCAGCCAAAATGGAGTGCTACTTAGCCATAAACAAGGATAAAATTGAGACACTTGTGGGAAAATGGATGCACTTTGAATATACAATATTAAGTGAAGTAATTCAGAGACACAAGCATAAATACCATATGACATTTTGAGTGATCTAAAATACAAACAGCAAAATAAAAATTTGATAAAAGGAAATAGGAGGGCCTTCCAGAACACAGCGGCCAGGGTTTGATCCCCGCATGCCTTGCTGGCCCCACCCCAGGGCGTGCTGAGAGGGCAACTGAGGCTGAGAGTGGGAGGCTGAAAACAGGAAGGATCACTATGAGTCTGACCTACGTAGTAAGACCCTGTACTGAGTACATAAAAAAAAGGAAACAGGAAGCTGAACTAGGTCTTTTGCAAAGAGGAGACCAAGGTTCTGTTCCAGGGGAGACTTAACATGTATCATATACACATACCAAGGGCCTCAATGAATATAATCTTTATATGTTGCAGACATGAGTTAAATATAACAATAATAATCATGAAAACAGGGAATCGGGGCATGAAGACATAGGGAAGGAGGTGAGTGGGACAAGGAAAGACAATATAAAGAATCAAGCTACGTTCAGCATGTGTGCTTGGTCCCTAAGGTGAGTGTAAAGGTCATGTATCCTAACGTGTACCATGGCAGTTATGCACAGTGGAATACTACTCTGCCATAAAAAGGATATATTTGAGTCACTTGTAGGAAAAGTCATGTTCCTGAGACAGTATTGTTAAGTGAAATAAGCCAGACATACAGGTTAAATGCCACGTGGTTTTACAATTATTCCTATCAGTGTAAAAATAATCTAAATAGCAAGAAAAGAGATAAATAATACGAAACAGAATGATTGATTTTTGGCAAAAAGAAGCAGATCAAAGGTGAAGAAAATGCAGTGGGACGGAGGGGAGGGAAGGACAGAGGAGTCAGGATGTGTCATGTGTACAGCCAGCTCCTTATGGTGGTGGTGTGCACTGTGTCCTGCAGACATGTGCTAATAAAAATTAGAAAAGTACAAAATAATTAACCCACTCATGAAGTAGGATTAGTATTGTTACTCTTTATGTATACATCATGGTCAGGGATATAGGCCAGTGCTGCAGTGACTGCCTGGCAAGAGTGAGGTCCTGAGTTTGATTCCTGGCACCCATGGGAAAGAAAAATAGAATATATCATATATTTACCTATAATAGCAAATATAATAGTAAAATATAAAAATAAAATTTTAAATAACCTAAAATAAAACCAATTTGAGATAACATTCATTGGTTTCAAAATAATTATACACACATATTTACCTATAGCGTCAAGTATAATAATAAAATATAAAAACAAATTGTAGATAACCTCAAACAAGTTAAGGCAGCATTATTTAATTTCAAAGTAGTTACACATACCTGTACGTACAATTATTTTAGTGCAGTTTTCCTACATTATTTCTCTTCTGTTTTTTCCTTTTGCTGGGTCTAACTTACTTGCCCTCAGTATTAATATTTTTGTTCTTCCACAAACCAAAGTTGGTAATTTGATAGAGTCCCTCACATTTCTCCCACATCTGTATAAGACATACAAATTACCTTAAAATATAGGCATATAAACATGCATTTGCAAGGAGGCTTGGATAGAAGATCCTAAAGTAGTGGGTCACTACAGAATAATAGATTCTTACAGACAGCAATTAACCAAGAGAGAATGTGATTTCACCGCTGCCTCAGATAGCTCCTACATTCTTTCTCCTGGTATCTTCTCTGTATAAACCTAACCCCACTTCTGGTCTCAAAATGCTGATATGGTCCCAAATGATACATGCAACTGGCAGGAGAATGACGTCAGGCCTCTCTTTTTCTTATCTTGGCCAGAAGCCCAAGGAAAATCTCTTTTTTATACTTTGGTCAATGACTTACTTGAGAAAGATAAGATGATGTCAACATGTGTAGCTTAATCCAGTCATGATTTATTTTCCACATTCAGAAAGGAAATATATTTCATTGCATGAGCATGAGAAATTGGGTAGATGTTTCAACGAAAGTAAAGTTATCTATTTGGGAAAAGAGAAGGTTTGTGTGTATGTGTACGGGTATGTGTGCTGCCCAGCGTGTGTTCATGAAGCGAAGCCAGCCAGATTAATAAAAGGCTCCAGTGTCATTAGCCCAGCACCTCCCTGAGTTTTGCATCAGCAGATTCAACCATACACATATTATAAACTTCAAAAGTAAAACTGAAAAATCCAGTACTAAACATGTAGTCTTTTCAAAGTATATTTCACTTCAACTATTCAGAACATTGACACCAAAGTTTTACATTTAAAGAAATAACTATGGTAATGTTATGCCAAATGCATGTAACTTTGACAGAAAGAGATATTAGATCATTTTCTGTAATGTTGTAACAATTCATACCATGAACACTCATATCAAGAACGTTTAAAATTACTTTTTCTATTGTAGTCCTGTTAGAAAAAGTGGAACGCTTTGCTAAATGGAAGAGAAATAAGATTTATTACTTTAATTCATATTTAACATCTACTGTGACAAATAAGCAACTTTTCATGTTTTTTTCTCCTTTTGGATTTTACTTCTAGGAGCAAATACTGCACACTTTAATGATTCACGGACTCATGCCTAATTTTTCTGCTTTATCGTTTAATATCATAAAATGATATCATAAATATCATTTAATATCATAAAATTTCTGGGCCTGATTCAATTTTTTGTCTTGGTTTTCTCTCAAATTTTCTTTTTTTCTTTTTTAATTTTTATTATTATTTAAGACCTTTATTCACAGGTGCTTGCAGCGTGTTGACTTTTTGAAAAAAATCAAGTTGCAAACTTTTGTTACAAATTAAAATTGTTCTTAAAAATCTCAACTTGACTAGATATGAAACAATGTAAAAAACCTTTAAAGGTGTATTGAGAAAAGCCAGGCTTTCTAAAGAAACATGCTTGTCATTACCAAAAAGAGATGTCTTCAGGTAAAAATGATAACAACCCCACGCTGCATAGACGATGCAGATAGTTCTAGTTATCTGGTCAACGAGCAAAAAGCAAGCACTTCAGGTCTTCAGTTACAATCTTTCGTTCACTTCTTACTGCTGGAAGGACGACTAAACCGGATGATGGTAGGGATGTTAAGCCAGCATTTACTCGGGCTCGCCCTGCTCCGCCTCCGGGGAGTGGAATGACTCTCAGCTGGTGGATTTGCTGCTCTCCTGAGGAATGGTTGAAAGAGATGTGGTATTTTTACACAATGGAGTATTATTCAGCTGTAAAAAATGATAAACTCAAAGCCGTTATATTGAAGTGGATGCCACTTGAAGATATACTCATAAATGAAATAAAGCAGACACACATGTGTAAATACCACATAGTGTCCCTAGTATAAGAACTCAAAAGAAGAAATACAAATAGAAAGGTATAATGCAAATAAAAGGAAAGCAGGATCTCAAGGACTAACTAATCAAGAGAGGGAAAGGAGA
>NDGM011178289.1:0-18729 GCA_002564305.1 Octomys mimax | reverse complement strand
TATATATATATATATATATATATATATATATATATATATTTATAGAATATTATGTGGAAACGCATATGTACTAGCTTAAGTAATCCTGAAGAAGGACCAAGAGGCAGAGGTAATGGAGGGCTTCGTGCTTGAGAGCAAGGTTTATGGTAAAACTGGGATTATTAAAAAGGATGTACTGTTCATGCAAGCTGAGTGAAATGGGAGTAGAAAATAATCCATCATACCAGACGCATATCAGAGTCATCAGTTTAACTTAGTGTGAAAGGAGTGATCTTTTCAATAATTGATGGAGGATCACGTAATTACGCAGATAGAAAAAAATAATCTTGACCCTTGATCATTCTTGGCACTAGATAAAAATTTAATTTGTGGCAGCTCAAACACATTTGAAAGATACAACAATAAATACTATACGAAAACCTGGAAATAATGTTTGTTCACTCACAAAGAGAAGGTGTTTTTTTTATGTAGGAAAAGGTTTTTTGATAAATTTAACTTCATATACTTTAAAAAAATACTAAGCTCTGTACAATAAGTTCACTACAGTTACTGGCTATGTAGAGAATTTTTGAAGGTTTACATTAGACCACCACCATATCTGAGATCCAAAGTTTTAACCAAATATTGCTACGTATCTGCAGCTACTTGTTTTTCATAAAAATCTGTCAGCATTATTATAAAGATATCACTGCTTTTATAGAAATATCATTCAAATTATTTTACATATCAAACAGCATTTTAATGTTTTATTTTTATGACAATAGATAACCCATTTTCAGATAGAAACAAAAATGTCTATAAAGGGGGGCTGAAATTAACAAACATGTTTTACATAAAACTCTTTGGCTTTTTGGTGTCATCAGGATCTGCTTTTTAAAAAATTCCCTGTAAAAATAATTTTTACAGGGAAACCACAACATGAAAGAATTACTGAGAAAAATCTCAGCCTCCAAGATTTAACAATGTCCAGCTCTTCATTGGAAGTACAGTGGCCTTGACGAGAAGGTGTTTTTTTAAATGAATAATTAAAACACTGATCGTACAAGAAAATATTGACAACTGCAGTCTTTGTTTAATTTATAAACTTCTGTTAATCAAATAGTGACATCTTCGAGTAAAAATGCAAGCTAGAGGTATGGCAGATACAGGACAAAGTGCCCGACAAAGAACTGATATAAAGAAAGCAAAGTTTGCCAGTTGTCAATAAATGAAAGACAGCCAATATTTATAAATGTGCAAAAATTGGCAGCTATTTCTCGAATAGCCTACCTAATTTGCTACTAGCTGTTTGAAATTGCTGAACAAAATTATTCATTCGTGAAATGAGAGTTAAAATGGTTATGAAATGTAACTATATCTCAAACAGAATGTACAAAAAAGCAGACAACTACCAAGTGCTATCAAAGAATGTCTAACAACTGGAAACTGATTACACTGCTGGTGAGATATAAATTCGTAAGTACTTTCTAGACATTACTGGAAGAAGTAAAAATGAATATATATATATATATATATATATATATATATATATTCCATAAACACATATATCACTTCTGTGCATATACTCAAGAAAAATGAGGAAAATGAATGTTTTTGTCCACTAGTAGACATTTACAGTAATGTTCATAAGCAGATTTATGTAGTCTCAAAGTGAAAATAACTTTTCTTGTTGTCAATAATTGCATACAGAAAGTTGTACTGCAGTATACAAGTGCAAACGATACATCAACCAAAGAAAGAATTTTTTGGAGCAGAAAGCAATGTTTTATGTCAGTAACCAACTGCTACACAACAATTGATCTCTCAGGTAAAATGCTAAGAAAAAGAAGTTTCTAGCAACCGTATCATTTGGCTCCTTACATGTGGCATTCAAACTTGCACACCTGACCTATGATATTAGACATCAAATATGCCTTACCTTTGAGTGACAGGATGAAGAATATTATCTGAAAGGAATCATGCAAAAATACAATACAGTACTGGAAATTATACTTGTGGTCTAAATGGTGAGTCCAGATACATACCTATACAGGTATCACTTGATGTCCCTCAGATACTGGCTCTGGGATCCAACAAATATTGATGTCCAAGTATGGTGAAGTCCTTTGAGCAAAATGATGTAATGACTGCATGTAACTTCAGTATGGCTTGTGTCTGGAAGCTCTGCCAAAGCCTTGTGCACTAAAGTGGGACTTTTCAGAGATGGCTGGACATGGAATTAAATTTTTGTGCTACTAAATTAGTACACTGCTTAGAATTAGCATAGTTTCTGGGTATGGATATTTCAGTAAATGGATTTTTGGAAAACAGAAGCCCCATCCTTGGTATAGTGGCAGTATGTTAATGGTTTGTAGCCTGAATGAAATAAAAAGGAAAGGCAGACTCACTGCTTGCTACCTTCTCCTGTCATGCCTTGAGCTGTTTCTCCTCTGTAATTCCTTCCTGCTTGTGTCACCCTACCTTGAAGCTGGCTGGCTATAGACTGAAACCTCTACAAACAGTGGGCTTAAATAAACCTTTTCTCCTTCAACTTGTGGGTGTCAGGTATAACTCCCAACCTGTTAGGTGTCCAATGAGTTGAGTTTATTTCCCCTGAAAGTGAAGAATGAACTCCAAAAGACAAAGGAGGTTAAGAGCAGAAAAGATTTATTGAAAGTTAGCTCCCTGAAGACAGGAGTCCTGGAAGTGTCAGGTCTCCAGGGATATTTTATAGAGCAAATCATGAGACAGGTTACAAAATCACAAGGTGGTGCAATATGGGTCAAATTGTAGTCAACTAATAAGATTACAAGTATGATAATTACCAAATATTGATCCAAGGGGGAAGCTGGTTATGTAGCAAAGGTATGGGGCTGGCATCATTAACCTTGGCTTATCTATGACCTCAAAAACAGGAACATTTTGGAGAAGGGATGGATCCATGTGCTCCAGTCACTCGTATAAGTGTCTGATGCATATCTGGACCTAATGGACTAGTGATAACAGTTATAGTACAATCTCCAATTTCTATCCATCCCTTAGGAACTATGCAAGTCTGGTCATTTTGACTTTAATGTGGAAGTTTTTTCTCCTTCAGGTGTACCTCTAGTCACGGTTTTGATGAGTTTTGCTCCTTAACACTGACCTCTTTACATCCTGGGCCTCTCTGACTATATATTAATTTCAGTCATGCTTGTTTACCTTTAATACCAGCATTGGGAAAATTAATCAAGACAGCTATTCCAGTCCTCCAATAAACAGTACATATTCATTGTAAATTTCCTCCACCTCTTTGTTTATTGTTTGATTGTCCACATAGAATCTTAACCAATCTTTGCAATATCCACAGGTTTCTTTAGACCTTAAACACTTTTCTGTGTTTTATTGATTTGCACAGACTCCAAGAAGCTAAAAAGACACTTTATTCACAAGTTTTGTCTCACCCCTGTACATTGCCTGAACAACAGGGTCCAGGACCTCTAAATTAGGGCTTCTAAAAGATCTCCCTCACATAGCTTCTCTTCTTTCTTCTTTTTTTTTTTTCTCATCTTAGACAGTGATTCAGTTTGTCCATTTCAAGTGCTAACCCTTTTTTAATGTATTTTAGGGAAGGGTCTACAGGGTGTTCAGGGTCTCACTACTAGATTGAACTCATAGTGATTCTCCTGTTTACAGCCTCTCAAGAGCTGGGATTGCAGGAGCATGCTGCCATGCCCAGTCTCAGTTGCCCTTTTGGTGTGCCCTTGGGACGGGGGGAGGGGGGAGCGTGGGGGGATGGCTGGCATGGCAGGTGGGGGGATAGGAATGGGGAGGTGAGGGGTTGTCAAATCTCTGGCCCCGGAGTCTGCTTGCAGTCAAGTGCTAATCCTGTTCAAATGCTGGTGTGTTGCTCTTCCAAATGCTGCTTATGCTGCAAGTGCTTTCAATTTTAAATTCTTAGGTTCAAAAATGGAAAGGCCTTTATTTTCTCTTGTTAATCCCCTCACCAAGCAAAGAAACAACTTGGTTTCTTGAATAGGACAAAGTGGTATCAGAAAGGCATGTTTAAACAATATATACCCTAATAGTTATGAAAA
Source organism: Octomys mimax (assembly GCA_002564305.1). NCBI lineage: Eukaryota > Metazoa > Chordata > Mammalia > Rodentia > Octodontidae > Octomys > Octomys mimax. Next base: position 14,674 of record NDGM011178289.1, on the reverse strand, counting down.
ATGGATTTATATTTTCTATATAAATTTACAGATTATTAAAAGTTCATTCACAGGAAAGATTTTATATTTGAAGCTCACATTAAATACCCTTGAAATCCAGCTCAAACATTTGGCGAATGTGTATTTTTTTCATTTGTAAAATGCATACCTAGCTGATCTCTATTGATGTCTACTCTGAATAGCTTGTTTATTTTTAAAATGGCCATTTGATCTTATGTCCTGTGGTACTTGTGTGTTAAGCTGGAAGCAGAGATGCACATGAAATTTAGAAAAATGTAGGAGAAAGAAGTCCTGCATCAGGATTGTTATAGAGGAGAAGCCCCTTCTGGGTAGCCCTGGAGATTTTATGATTGAGGAAGATAGCCCAAGAAGAGGCACCCAAATATCTCTGGCTTATAGATTTCAGGGCTAGAATGCAGCATGATTTTTAATCAGTTATTTATGCAGCCAATTCTTCTATATCATGAGATAAAGGTTGCAGATATTGAGCAAAACCTTGTTTTCTATCTTTTCTGAGCAAATTGCCAGAGAACATTCCAGACTTTCTTATTGTCAAGGGACTACATGGTAGCCAAAGGAATGTTGCCAAACTTACACATGTCATTTCTGGGTCCGTCTACAAAATTCTTCCTACCAACTAAACTCCATCATGTAACTTCTCCCTTCCTATCATGAAAAATGTAAGTTCCCCTTGGACAGTTGAAAGTTATGTATTGAAGAACCAAGGCTGCAGAAAATAATCGCAGGTCCAGAGTAACTTTTATTTTTTTATTTATTATTATTTTTGCAGAGACACTTCCCACTGATAAAACCCACTTATTCCATGCTTCTGCAAGAACATAAGTGTAATTCTGATTTCATTTTTATTCTAGAGCTTTTAAAATCCAGCTATCAGAGTGAATAATGGTGTAATGATTAGACAAACCTGTATTCTCAGCTCATTAAGCACTGACTGTCTCTGAGTGGCAGTAGAGAGCAGCATTACCTCTTAAAGCCAGAATTTCCTCCTTCTCCCATGAAGATCAAGAACAGTTTAATCTATCCTATTTACTCCTGTTCAAGTTGGGTTATTTTATTAAGTATGTCCAAAATATATCTTTGTATTTTCCATTTGTCTGCAGCTATGTGACCATTTTTAAAATCATTAGTATAACTATTTTCTCAAGTCAGTAGGAAAGTGATACTTACATAAAGAATAGGATTAAGAAGTTCGTGCTGTTCTAGAGCTATACATATATTTTCATTTTGCACTTTTTACAACCAGTAAAGAAAAATATGCTTTGAAGCAAAATTTTCCACTGCTTAGCCTTAAGAAACAGAATATTGTCCCTTTTATTTTTCTTCTCTTTTTAGTTTATTAAAAATGATTTGACTGCTTTTGGGTTGTATGACAATCACAAAATAAGTTCTTTATTATTATTATTATTATTATTATTATTATTATCATCATCATCATCATCAATTTATTTGTTTATGTTGTGAGATCAAACTCAGAACCTTGTGCTTCCTAGCAGGTGTTTAAGCTTCTGAAATATATCGCTGGCTTTTATTATTTTTATAAAAAAATTAAAATGTGTGTTCTCTTTGAAATGTAAGTTTTTTGTATGGCTTGTAATTAACGTCGTGATATAAAATGAATGTATGTCAGAAATGTACAAACTTTAGATTCATTTTGTTTCTCTGAGGTTTTCAAGAGTTTACATTGCCTTTCACACTTACAAATCTGAACCAATCACAGATATTATTATCCATTGAACTTGGAAATAACAACTCCATTGTTAATTTTAAACAGTTGGCATCCTTTAAAATATACTACTTATTTTAGATGTCCAATTGTATTTTTCAAAATAATATTTAAGATGATAAAGAAAAGCCATTTATGTGGGCTTGATACATTGTACTTCTTGCTATCAAAGAAAATATTACACCCTACAAATTGCAGAAGAACTGGTGACTTTTGTCCAAAAATGCACCTCGCTGACTGCTAGTGAGGTAGCATTACTGGTAAAAGAACTACACTTTCTACATTTTCTGTGCTTTCAGAATCAAGACATTCTTCTTTCTGTGCAACTTTGGACACCTGAAAAAAGGCAATTGGATCTTCTTTGGTGTGTAAATCATTTCATCTGTGGTATCTTAGATATCATTTTATCTCTCTTCTGTACTTCCACCAGCACTCACACATACAAAGGTTACCAATAACTAAAATCTGAAAAGCATGATAATATTGAATGTATCTATGTAACGGAATCCATTTCTCTGGTTCTCTATACAGTGTTAACTATTTTGAATAGTAATCAACTCCTTATATTTACTCAAATTAGAAATGACAAGATATATATGTAATACTTTTTTTTTTTTGCTCAAATTCCTTCTAACTGAAACAAAGCAAGTAAAAATGTATAAAAATGAAACATTAAATGATCATTTTTTTCTTGGATCTAAATAGGGAAAGCGAGTCATCCCTCTGGACAGGTTTTTTTTTTTTTTTTTTTTTTTAGGATTTTAGTGTCTTTTCAACTGGAATTTATTACAAATATTTTTTATCATTTGGGTCATATTTCATATTTTAACTCTCACGTTCATCACATTGTTAAAGTCTTTCCTTACTACAAAGAAAGGGCAATATCACTTCCGGAAATTTAGTGCTTTCTCCAGCTATAAAGAAAACAATCGCATTGTCCAGCATTCTAGCAAAAGAAAAGATAAAAAGAATACTTGAAATCTTAGTAATATTTATAAACTGAAATTTCATACAAATGCCTTCACATATTAGTTTCTATAGAGCGCATATATGAGAAAAATGGACGGGAAGTTCAAGCCTTCTGCAGAGTAGAATAGAAGAAATCAATGAACAATTTCTTTAACTCCCTGAGCCTGTAGGGAGGGCCTATCTCTAGCGGACAGACCTACTGTCACCAGATTGAAGAGCAGCACTGAGCCAGGCATCCTGCTGCTTCCGTCTCCCATGTAAGCTGTTAGAAAGGCTTCTTTAAAGAACTATTTACTGGATTCCTTCTAGAAGATGACAGCTTATTACTACTACCTCCCATCAAACGAATATTTTCCCTTCATTCTGCGTTTCGTATCTCTCCATGAACTTATGAGCATAAGAGAAGGCAAATGGAACTCATTTTTTCCTGCTGAAGGCTAGAAGTAACGTCACCATCAGTCATAGCCACATGGCAAATGTTCCCCAAGAAGGAGAATTAGATGAGGTGGGAAAGCACACAAGCACAGGAATCTGATGGCAAGGTCATTTGAAAGCTGCACCATATGCTGACTTAAATGATTATCATTGACAGTTTAAAATATGTCCATGACTTAGAAGAACAAAAATGCAGAAATCTATAAATTGTAAGTCATTCATTTTTGTTCTTCTATGAATATTACTGTTTTGTATCATATTTTAATTGTAAAAGCATTATAGGAGCATGCTGACTGAATCAGTTAATTCAGAAAAATATAAAGTTAAAAATCTATCTTTCTGTTCTTATGATTACCAATTTTTCTCCCCATGCATAATGGCTATCAACAGGCTTGCTGCAGATATTTCTGTCTTTCCACAAATAAAATGTGTTTATATAAATAAAAACAAGTGAGCTTGTGTTTGTATAGCTCACTTTAGATAAATATAGCCATGCTACATAGTTTAAGTGTTCATGTTCGATGAGCAATTTGTTTCTCTAGTTATGTTCTAATGATTCTTTATTAACATATGTGTGTATACCCACAAATATATATGTTATTAAATGGGTCTTTAATAAAAGTTTTTAAAAGGCCTCTGATGAATATCCTGGTAGGTTCAAACTTCAGGTTACTGTGATATTATTCATTTGGAGAGATAATCTTCCAAGATTATGGATTTATCACAGATCCAAATAGATCATAGATTTTAGAATCAAAGGACAGAATTATATCCTGGAACCAGCACTAAGTGGTTTGTGGGTGTCATATAACTTATTAAAAATGTTCATAGCTCTCTCTTCCCTCAATCTTGTTTAATAATAATAAACAGACTGTAATAAAAAGACTGAAAGTCATTTCTCAGTGAATCCAGCATTAGGTTTATAATTCATTTTTATTTTTTTCTTGTGCATTGTCAGTACACTTCATAATTTAGACCTAGCAATAAATAATAATACTATAAACCTATTTTTTATATTTAATATTTATCAGAATACCCCATTATTATTTGGCTAGCTCAGAGATTAATAAATATCACTAATGGGATGATTTAGGAAGTAAAATTATGATTTTGTCAGTGAATCCATTTAACCACCAGAGCCTCAATTGACATATCTAGCAACAAAGCCATATAAATCTTATCCTACAGATGGTTTTAGTGTGAAAATCGCTGTCTTTTAGTCTACTTTTCTAAAGAAAAGGACAAGTGTTAAGTAAAATCTCCAAAGTAAGCACGTCAGCAATCTGATTTGTATTCATGCACGCGATTGTATTTCCCTATTAGAATTCAGTGCACTGATGCAACCTTAAGTGCGTTCCAGGGAGTGCCCAGTTTGAATCTCTCTTAAACTTCAAGCTGCTCTATAAGTTTAGCTGTAGGAGCTCTGGTCCTCCAGGCAGAAACACCTCCACTCCCTGCTTCTTTGTAGAGTGATAGGTATGCATAAGAAACAAAAATCTGTTACCAGTTTCAGAACTGTAGCACTAGAGCACGGTTCTAGAAACCCATTGACCCCAAAATACTGAAAAAAATTAGGTCACGTGTATTGAATTGGAAACTACCCTGCTTGTGTTGCTCACTGTAGAATGAAACTGTAGATATCTCTGTAACAGCTGAAACTGACTTTTTGGGGATGGATTTATTGATATTTAGATACAGAATTGAAAGAGACCAAGCAGAGAAGATTAAAGCACAAAAGACTGGGTGAAAAACACTCATACTCTCACTCCTGTGTTTCACCTAAAGGCAAATGATACATTCTGCCTTTGCCTATATTTAGAATGAGCAAATATAACCAGTAAATCTGGCACAATGGTTGTGTAATGTAAAAGTGTAAGTGTACTTTCCTGTAACCAAAGTTGGAAAATATATTTTTAAAAGAATGGCTTTCTACATGCAAGAACACCAAAACATCACAGTGAAAAGATCACAGGATGCACCTTAATGATATTTTACTTAGAACATGTACAACTATCAGGATTTAAATACAATTCGTTATCCCTTGACTGGTTCTGAGACTCAACGCAAATGACATCCATACCTCTTATACAATATTGTAGGCTTAAAAGAGCCCTTTTTCTTTCAAATTCCTTCAACGTCAGGTGATTCTTACTTCAAGTCACTTAATTATCTAAGTAGTTGATACGTTAGTGGGGAAATTAATACAGTTCTTTAAGAATGTCAGTTTTTATAATGAGATAGATATATGTTTGTTTATAATATATGTAATAGTTATAACTATGTCTACTTACAGGTTTGTTACAAAGATTTGAGGAATTATGGCACAAAGCACATAAATCTAGCTGGTCTTATAATCTTGGTGTGATAATAACTCTTTGAGATATAATCTGTTAGTTGATTTATAGGTTCCTTTACTTTCTCTGCATCAGATTCTACTCTAATGTAAGAAGTGTAAAAAGATACAATAACAATCACTGATTCTTGTGCTAAAAGTGTATTTGCCATCTTATATAGCAGCACAGCCCTACCGCTACTCCTTCCCAATTTGAGGCATCCCTACTTAGTATTAACTTGAAAAATATGAATTTTGCATCAGAAGCTATTGCTCAGAATGAAGACGTAGCTCAATGGTGGATCATTTGCCTGTCATACATGATAACAAGGAATCAATTTCCAACATCTAAAATCAGGGAAGCTATTGCGTAAATAATTCTTTTGGCTGGCTCAGCCTGCCTCAAGGGCAGGTCTAGTAAGTCAGGTGGAGGCAGGGTTGGAACCTGACTACATTTGCATGAGCAGGCGCTTAAACAACTGAGCTAACAGGCAGGCCCCCAGGAAAGCTATTTTTAAGTAGACCTTTGACATGGTATACAAGTTCCAGGAGACTTACTCCATATTTCAGAAAATCTATGTTTTCCTTGTCACTTAGTTTCTATAAAGGCTTTGTTTTGGTATAATTATGATCAGAGTTCAAAGTAGAAAGAACTGTCTTTAATGATTCCTTTATATGTTCATTCTTTGTATTTGTGGACAGGAAGTAAAAGAAGAACTTCTGGAAAGGCCTGTGTTGGAGGCCGAAGACAAAATAAATGATAAAATAAAACCATACTGCAGCTTTCAAGGTATCTTGAGCAGCCGAGCAGCTGCTGCCAGCCAAATAAGAATAATACTGTAGCTCAGCTCCAGTTCAAGTGGCTTGTCAAAGCAGTTCTGATGTTCAGAGGACCTAAAGGAGTCTTACTACATGCACAGGGCCAGTCTGGCTGTGTTTGTACACTGTTTGACCTTGTAGCAGCTTGCATTTTACAGTGACTTTCTGTGGCAGGCGCTCAGCTCAAATGTAGCAGAAGTAAGCTGTGAGAACAAACTTTTTCAAATGGTGTTCGATTCAGAAACACTCTAATGTGGGTTTGAAAAGGGCCTATAGTACAAAAGGGAATATAAAATTCAAAATCAACTTAAAGAAGAAAAGTACATGGTTAGTAAAAGATTATGTAGTTAAACTTCTTTAATGATAGGATTGTCACCTGTAGGAAAACACTTTTTAATTTTTTGATCAAATGATGCATTCGTTTTTCCTTTCATTTTAATTCACAGAAAGTAAAATAAAAAAGTAAACATTTTTTAAAAAATCACCTTAAAAAGCATAAGGGGCATAGTACAAAACGCCGAGAAAAAAGGTCCTTTTCTGACAGTGGCTGAGAAAAAAATCTAACTGACACTTCAAATATTGGACATAAAGCAAGTGAGATTCAACTCATCAGAACAATAAAACAGAAATAAGGAGCCCTAACACCTATATATAATATCTTAGGTAGGTAAGTAGTTGATAGTAGTTGATACTATTCTTATTATTATTGTTGGGTTATTTAATTGTTTTTTTTTTTAAAATCTTCTATAAAGACATAAAGTGACCAGTTGCATTAGAGTTTTTAGAAACTATTGTGTGAGCAGCAGCAAAAACCAGTGCTCATCAGTGAACTGTCAACATCTTGGTGAGATAAATACAAAACCTGAGAGTAAACTTTTACAAATATTGGTAGCGATTTGACATTTCTATAACATTTAAGCTCCTGATCAGTCGACTTATCTCGTCACATAAGGTATCCTACATTTCAGGTGTTTCTCAACTCTCGCTGTGCGAGCTGTGTGCGCCATCATGTGTGATAAAACTGTGTATCTGCTCATAACAGGATGACAGATTTCAAATAAAATAAAGAAAAACTAAATGTACTTGCTCACAAAGTTGCTTTTAGAAACACTGACCCAGATGCCCCAAGAAAATTTGTTTTTACCCCAAGTACTTAGTCAGCAGAGTGATAAATAGTTATTTGCTTTCTTGTCTTAGTGTGTTAAGATAGGTAAAGGCCTTACAGTACAACTTATTATGGAGGAACTTGTAGATGACTAGGGACTCCTTCAAGGAACCCTAATCTTCTGAAAGTTGTTGTAGTGCCTTGTGAAAAGAAAGGACAAGAGATAAATTAGGGATACAATGAAGATAGGGGCTGACCGGCTGTTCACTAGCAACAAGAGGCCAGGAGGCAGCCAGAACCTACATATTTATTGACCATATTCATATTGAGGAAAATGGCCAGGGGATTGTGATTGGATGTACTAGATAAGTGGCTAGAAGGCAAGGCTTGTGAAAGAGCAAACAACACGTTTTTCAAGGTCCTCCTCTATCAGGGATAGTGGGCCTCTTCAACTGAGCACATAGCTTTGGGAGGAGCACACATGCAGTACTGAGGGAAAAAGGGGACACCTGCCTAAGCAGAAAGATCAGCCAAATGAATCCTGGCAATCAATGGGGTGAAGATGTCACAGCCAGATTACCCTCACATACTGTAGTCTTGCAAGGATGAAACAAGGGTCAATGGGGAAACTGGTTTCTCTGGGTGAAACTTTACTACTGCGATTACACTGCTATAAAACTCCTTGTCATCCACAGTGGGGCTCCTCTTTCCCTGTGAGTGCCACAGTGCCACTAGCCATAGGGCTTCCATTGTGGCCTGAGGAAAGCAAGGAATCTCCTTATCCGATGATTTTCCTCATTCTAATCTAGCTAGAAGGGCATGGCAAGAACAGCTTGGGACATCCTGTAGACTCAATTTACAGTTAGTGGTCCCCAACAGAAGATACTCTCTTGCAGGGTTTCTATCACCGCTTTTACAGAATTAAAGGCTTTATTCCCCCAGCTCTGCAGAATGTTGATAGCTGGCTACTGGCTATGGAGAATTTCTGATGGTTGCTCTTGGATGAGAACTGTCTCAATGACAGCACGCAGTCTATTGGGGAAATTGGAATAACATCAATGCTTAATCACTGTGTTAGGTGTTGTGGGAGTGAATCTGCCCATGTTGCCTCATACTGGGGCAACTCTTTAAGCTCATCCCACCTCTAGAGCTCCCTGTGGCCCTGTTTTGTGAAATTCTTCACATTTCCACAGCAGCTGATCAAAAGAATGCTTCCCAATACACTTCCTGCATGCACATTTCCACCTCAAAGTTTTCTTTGGCTCTATTGTGGCTTGTGTCTAAAGCTTATAGGTCATATGTGGGTCTTTTCAGAGGAAGATGGATCTATTGTGTGTGAGGCTGGGATTAAGGGTGTGTTATTACTAAATAACTACACTGATTGGGTTGGCATGGCTCTAGCTGGGGATAATGGAATGGTCCACCTTGGATGTGAGCGCTACTCACCCTAAGGGTATGTAATCTGGACAGAATGTAAGGGAGACAGAGAGGGCTGCTGCTGAGGCTTGCTGCTACTTCACTGTTTCCCATTTTGCTGACTTCTGCTTGCCACACCATGATCTCTTTCCCCTCCTTGATGCTCTTGTGCTGTGCCACCCTGCCTTGGAGCCAAACAGCTATGGACTGAAACTTATACAAAAGGTGGCCAAAATAAACTTTGGTTGTTGGGTATTTAGGCTCAGCAATGAGAAAAAGTAACTAAGATGTGATCATTAAAAACCTTTTATGTTAGCTCTTTATAGTATAACACTCAATTTTATGTTGTAGGTCACAGTTCTCCTACAGTACTACAGAGCACTAGATGGTATACCTCCAATTCAAGTGTACCTCTGCACCTGATTTCCAGTCCTTCTCTGTTCTTACCTCTCTTTCATTCTTTCAGGCTCTGATAAAAACCATTCTACTTTCTACTGCTTTAAGAATCAACTTATTAGCTTTTGCATCAAAGGTACATGTAGTATTTGTCTTTCTGTGTCTGGCTTATTCTATTTAACATCATGTCTTCCAGCTCATTCTCATTTATAAATGTCATCTAAGAAACTGGAATTGGGTCACTAAGCCTATTTTTATTTCAGGGAGTGCCAAAGCATTCCTTAATGAGTTAACATTTTCCAAACATAAACGAGTCTTACTACATTGCCACAAACACACCTGAAATCTCTTAGCTTTGTGATTCCCTACTTGCACTAATATTGAGTGATTCATTAACCAACTTGTCATCACTTTAGGACTTGCTAGAAATTCAGAAACTCATGTCCTTTCCACACATACTGAATCTGTAAAGATCCCAGATAGTACTCATACATACTGATAATCGAAAAACAGTGCTCCATGTTACTGAAATCTTTTGGCTGTGAATTTTGCGACCTACATGGCTATGAAAACAATTCTAATATTAGACACGAGGTCTGAAACATTACCTTTGTCATTTATTTGTTCCAATCAGGCAATGTTTACATTCTGGAAGAAAGTTGAAGGAGAAAGGCCAGTGAGATAGCTCAGTGGACTAACCACCTGCTTAAGCAAGAGCAGGGACCAGGATTTGATCACCGGCACCACATGCCCCACTGGTCCCACCCTTGGGCACACTGAGGGGACCATGAAGACTGAGTGTAGTGGTGCACACCTGCAATCCCAGTGTTGTTGAGGCTAAAAAGAGGAAAATCACTATGAGTTTGAGCTAGATAGTGAGACACTGTACCAAATGCACTAAAAACAAAACAAAACAAAACAAAACAAAAGGTGAAGGAGTAAACTGGGGCTGGAATGATTTTTTTAAAAAAAGAAAAAGTAACCTATTATGTCCTTTATGATCCAAAATCTTTAGTGAAAGAGAAAACAAAACACCATGACAAATTGAAATCTACACAAAAATCTCAATTAGGATGCAGCCTACACTTTTAAAAATGACTTATAAGAATGATTTTACCTAATCTGGTATTTCCCATTTGAGCTTTCCCTTTGCTGGCTTCCATCTTTACTAAATACACATACATACAGGCCAGCATTGCAAACACATCAACTGCCAGGCTTATCTATGTTCAGTTTCATTGATCATTATTTGAAATTTCCCTTTCTGAAGCACTATGTTTTTTACATTATTTTCATGTAGAAAAATCCAATATTCTTATTTAGTTAGGTATTTTATCTTCCAGAAGGTCTTCTGTAGCTCCAACACGGTGCTACTTCCTCTCTAATTTGTTGGACAATATAGTGAGTGTTTGATCCACTAGGCTATGGAGTTTGGCTTAGCACCATATCCTGCTTAGCACCTGAGTATATCTTGATTGGATAGACATGTAAACAAGTAACTTAATAAAATCAGATATATTGGTCATCTGTTGCTAAATAGCATAATTGTCGCAAACTTATCATGTGACAACAAGGATTATCATGGTCAGGAGACTGGTTATGGCTTAGCAAAGTCCTCTGCAAGATAGCAGAGAAGACATTGGATGTGACTGGATTCTTGTCTGAGACACAAGTGGGGAAGAATGTACCTCCAAACTCTGTTTGTGGACACAATTCATTTCCTTGCATTTGTATGATTCGTGACGGCTTGTTTTCTCCAAAGTCAGTGATGGAAACACAGACTTCAGCAAGATGAGTGTCATACTTGCATATTAAGCTTTTGCAGCAGGAGTCTGCATATCTGTATAAACCAACATTCGCTCTAGAGTTAGCTCCCTATTTCATCTGAAACCTCCACTTTACTGCCAGATGGGTAGCGTATTTATCTTCCCAGTGTGACTCTTCAAATACATTTTTCGTTTTTGCGAGCCTTAGTGAATAATCAAGTTGTTTGCTAAGCTGAAAATTTAAAGCTTCTTGGCAGCTTCATGTAATTCTCATACAGCTTTTTCACCTCAGTGATTTTGTATTTCTCACAATCCTCTTATTATTTCTAAAGAGTTGATAATTAGCTGTCAGGCACCTGTGCCTATGGAAAGGGAAGAATTTCAAATTTCCCTCTGCCAAAAGTGTATAGCACTTTCTACCTGTTGTGTAAGTAAGCGTCTCACATATCGGTAGAGAGAGTGTCAGGGCACTGGAATACCCACTTTAGATACTGCCCCTTAAAAAAAAAAGAATAATAATTAGTCATTCCTTAAGAAGAATAAATACTACAGTAAAGTTAAAGTAAAAACATACCAGCTTTGATTGCTACAAATTATAACAAATTCTTATTCTTGAATTAGTAATATATGAGTATTTACTCAAACTATTTACATCTTTCCAGTGATCTCAAATTTTCATAGTCATGTTTATGTGTATATATGCTTTAAATTTATTTTTCCCTTTGTACCTTATATTAGTTCTCAATCAATTGTTGAATGAGAGAGGTAATTGCTCTTGTCAAGACAGTGGCACAAACATAAATAATTAGAAAAAGTTTCAGTTTCAAAATAGACTTTCAGATTGTAACAATACAAAAAATGGTGTAGAAAATGAAAAATAATGGCTGGGAAGGTATCCCATATTTGTAATAGATTGTGTATTTTCATACTGAACATCACTGAGTCACAGAGTAAATAAAATTAAATGTCTAATTATATCTAATATTGTTAAACAGTAGATCACCAAACCAAAAGAGAAAGCACTAAGAATCATGTAGGTAGAGTTTACTGTTTCCTACAAATTATTATATGATAGTTATCCATAATCAGGCTATTTTAGAAAAATAACAGGGGCTAGAAGACAAAGCAATATATCATCACTTTACCAAAAAGAAAACTCTTGATTTGGACTGCTAGACCAATACTAAGCTGTAAAATAAGAGACTGCGTGATCACTATCATGCATGTTACATAACTGTTTTACAGTATAAAGTTTTCAACTCATTATCACTATAAAACCAACCATTCAGAAGTGAAAAAGAATAAAAAAGGAAAGAATTGGCAACCTTAGTGAATTATGTAAGATGTTCATATTAAAACAATAATAACAGTTAAAGTGTAGGTGATTTATAAAATAAGTAAAACTTAAGTACAAAATATAAAAGTTGGGAAGAAAATCACACAGAGAATTGAATTGTGAATATTCTTTATTTTGCAAGACAAGAGATTACTTTTTAGATTGTATTCAGGTGATTATAGAGATTAAATATTTGAGGAATATTTAGAAATGCAAATGTAGTATAGTTATGAAACCAGAAATGGAACAGAAAATTAAGGAAACTTAAAATTTAATAAAAGAAACATGAAATAAAGAAAAACGAAGATTAAAAGGAAATGCAAAATTGTAGAAATAAGGGCAAGTATATACACATAAATAAGCTGAAATCAATTGCTTCCACTGAATAATTTAGAGATTAACTGCAATTACACAAAATGATATAAATCTACCTAAGTGTTATTTTCATGAGTTCTACCTAAATCTAATGACTCAAAAATTGTAAAATTTAAAAGATTAAAAAAATCATGATGAATTCAATAAATCCCTCTACTTACATAGAGGACAAAGAAAAGGAAAAAGTAAATAAAACTGGGATTAGCACCATTGATGTAAAAAAGTTATTTAAATAACCTTTGCAGGCAGAAACAGGACAGTGACATGAACATGGGGAAGCAAAAGAAAACAAGAAATTATGTGACCATGAAGCAAAATGCTTAGTCTCAGAGATGAGAGACTCAAAGAAAATGATAGATTAAAACCTAAAAAGAAAGAAAGAATGATCCCAGTGCTCTAAAGGAAAGCAAAGTCCCCCAAGATCCTTCCTGCTTATTCGTCCAGTATAACACACAGCTGGGCCCCCCTTGTCATATACTGACTGATACCAACTTTATTAACTTTTCCATCAAAGCCAAATTGGACTTGGTACAATCAATGATGTACTGTCTGTATGCCAAGTGTATGCCTTGTATAACTGATTGTGTAATTGCGGAAACTGAGAAGTTGGGGGATGAGTGCCCCTAAGGATTGCCAAGGAGCCATGGTTTGACCGATTACCTTGCACACATAAAGGGACCTACGCAGACGACTGCTTAGTGCAGAGAGTAACTCAGATACAACACTGAACAGATGCCAGATGATTATGGAGCCTCTCAGTTCTGATTCTTACAAGACAAAATTCCTCTTCCTCCTTCCAACCAACTTCTTATTTTCAGTTCATTCAGCATGCTATAGCATGAATTATTCACTCACTTGCTGTATTATCAGCTCAGTACAGTTAAATAAATTCACTTTTTGATGCTTTCAAAAATAAATAAATCAATAACCTTTGCAAAGTGACTAATCACACATTTGAGTTAGGAAACACACAAATGAGGCAGAAGTGTGCATTGTGCCAGAAATTAAGAAAGTGTCAAAAACAAGCAAAGCAAAAATTTCATAAAATGACAAAACAAACTAGCATTAGGTTGTTCTCAGAAGTACAAAATGACCATGAAGTCATACAAATATAAGTGAGTCAATAAACAAATTGGGAGAAGAGACACATATCCTGGGCAGAAATGGTCCAAGTCATTTACATGAATGCCTGCTCCCCAGGAGCAGCAACTTAGTCCACAAGTTTTAATTCCTAAGTACTAAGGATTAAACCCTTGTCTGTGCATGTAGGCAAGCATTCCACCACTGAGCTCCATCCTCCGCCTTGCCTTTGGCTTAAGTACAAGCATGCATAATGTCTTCCTGCCAAGAGCATAATATTCAATGGGAGGAAAATAGAGGAAGTTTACAGTAGAAATTCTGACAAACAATATGTCAACAAAATGGTCAAGGCCAATACCAACAGCTGTAGTTCTTGTAGGTTGAATAAATGTTTTACATAATGTGTTGAAAATGGTCATTTACTTTTACAACCTTACTCCATAAAACCGTAACTCAAGTCACATGAGAAAAAAAATTCAGATAAATTCTTGTAGGGGAACATCCTAACATCTACCTGATTAATAGTCCTCGGAATTGTCAAGGCCATGAGAAATGATGAAAAATAATAACAAATGTGTCACATAAGACTGACCTGGAAATGTGTATTAAGATTTTAACTCTTCCCTTGTCCTTCTTGCTCTTCTTGCTTTCTCTGGTTCCTGAGTGCCACATGTGGGGCAGCTTCCCTCTGCCAGGTCTTTCTGTTAGGATATTTTCCTGAATTGGAAGTAGCTGATCATAGACAGAATCCTCTCAGTAAAATTAAACCATTTCTTATTTATGGTGTGGGTGTTGTGTTTGTGCTGCCAATAACTAAAAGCTGAACCAACAAATGATGTAAAATCATTTCACATGTCAGTCCAAAAAATCAGGGTTTTTTTTTTTTTTTTTTTTTTTTTTT